>BQNB010039788.1:0-47852 GCA_026074375.1 Tanacetum coccineum | reverse complement strand
TGATAGGAAGTTTATTTTAGTAGAGTGGGTAGTTAAAAAAAACCTTATGTATAGTTTTAGTTCCATTCTAAAAAATAAAGTAATGAAAAATAAAAAGACACATGAGCATCTCAAATGGCAGGTAGATGAAAGACTTCTTTTTACTCAAAAAAAGTCATTCAATAGCTTTTCCGAATTGAATAGCTTTTGCAATGAATTGAAGACTTTCCCACTCACACCAAACTTAGTACTCCCTCCGTCCCAATTTACTTGTCCCTGTTTGACTTTTTGGGTCTTTCTTTATCAACTTTGACCTTAAATAATTTTGTTTGTGTTATTTAGTATATGATGCAAAATATATGAATGGATTGAGTTTTAAATGTATATTCCATTGGTATAATTTTCATCAAGTCTTATATAACACAAAAAAAATTATTTAAGGTCAAAGTTGATAAGGAAAGACCCACAAAGTCAAACAGGGACAAATAAATTGGGACAGAGGGAGTAGAAGAAAGGTACTTTAAGAGTAGATACATGTTTGCTAGGTTTGAAACCTTAATCTCATTAAAGTCAAATAGTCATATTAAGTTCAGACTTCAAGATGTTAAGCGCAACAAATTTAGGCTGAGACATGCTTATTCAAAACACCATTTTACAAATGCATAATCTGGTATACTAAAACAATCCCAAACACCCCATTAATAGTAGATAATGTAGCTTGACCCATTTGAACAATCAAATTTATAACTACCCCAAATGACCCATTTGTCTATCGATGGTCGAAATTGACACCTCTGCAAACAACAATCGCAACTATCAAATAAGTTGTTACCTTAAGACGACATTGAATCCAGTTGGTAAAATCTTCTTTGTCTGTTTCTTCAGGTGTATGATCACTAATAGACACTCCAAGTTTCGTGAGCTCAAGTGTCAGATGAACTGTTGCTGCAATTCAGAGTGGTTGGACACTTCGTCTTGAAGGGCCATTCAAACTTAAACTGTTGATGAAATTCAGAGAGGTGGCTGGTGTAATTTAGATCGGTTGGATGTTGCAACCGTATCTGTGAGGCTCAGATACGTTGAGAAACGGAAAAGCCCGGATACATCCGCCATGGATGCAAACCTAATGATTTGCCATGCCAAGACGCGAACGATCACGGCTTAACTCGACCATGTTTAGATTCATCACAGCCCCCTATGTTTAATGTCAGCATCATTGTAAGAATCGAAGAAAGTGGAACGCCAAGACGCGAACAATGATAGCTTGTATCACAACCTCCTATAATCAATGTTACCATCATTCTTAACTCATACAAACTAATTGAGCATGTGATAATCATATGTGATCGATCAAGGTTCTTGACCTACTCAAACCTAGCAACACGTTTGGCTGAATTCATTGTCGCATAAAAACATATTAGGCAAAAGACCTAACCAATCAATACCCACCATGGCTGCATCCCCAAATTAGTTGTGGCTACCCTGCCAATATACGAGACTCGGCAAAACTATGCTTTTCAAGCAACCAAGTGAAAGCAAATCCATTGCAATGTTGTAACATTGCATAAACCCCCTATAATCATATACTCAATCTCAAATGCCATACAACATGTAACCCTAAACCACACAAATTTGGGCTCAGATTTGCGAGTGCGGGATGGGAGAAAAAGGTATGTGACCCGCCATGGCTGCAAGCACTACGACGTGCTGCCCCGCAAAGGTACGGGCCGATTTCACCCACCACGGTCTATCCACCCCAAACACAATAGTGTCATCATCGCCCACAATAACGAAATTTGTAGCCTCTTTTACGCTTGAGCCTCATTTGTTTGCCTAAGTAGTGTTTTATCCCCATACAAACACAACTTCATTCAGCCATTTCAAATTCAGCATAGTCAGAGCAGTTTCAGCCATTCCACTTTCATTTAAATCGGGCTTTGAAGGAGGCTTATATAGACAAATAAGCCATAAAAAGTAAGTTTACAAAACATAAGCCCAAATCCAAATAAGGCATACGCCGCGCCATGGCTGCAAATCTAATAATTTTCCCCGCCAATGTGACCCGGCATCCTCCTTTTTCCTGTTATCTGTTTTCCCAAACACGTACATAGACATTTCGTAGGGACAATGCAAAATGACTCATCACAAAGCACTAACCCAAATCTCAATCAACAACTTATGCACAGCTTATAACCACAACACATGTTACTTTCTTTCAGCCTATTTTGCGGCTTATGAGCTTATTTGACTCGGCTTATACACCATAAGCCCATTTTCTAAGACTTATTTCTCAGGTTATGAGAGCATTTTCCACTTTCAAGTTATAATAAGCTCATAAGTTAAAAGAGGCAGCAAAAGTAGCAATTAATAAATACCCAACAACACCTATTATCAAAGCTTATTAAACTCTCAAAACAGCCAACAAAAGTAGCCGGTGCTAAATACCCTACAATACCAGTTGCAACAACATTCGCATGTCCAAAAAACACAAATTTTAGAAAAAGTACCTGCTTTACTTGGAGCTTATTAAGCACAAAAACAGCCAGCAAGAGTGGTCGTTATCTAATACCCAACAAAACCAACTATAATCACCATCTTCACACGCCTCACAAATCAAAACAAAGCACCCACCTAAGCTCACCAACGTCACCAACCGACCACCAACGCCACACACCATGAATGGCGGCAATGAAGAGATCGGTGGCATCGAGGCGAGGCCAAAGAGATTGTAGGTGGTCGATGGGAATAAGCTGCAACAAAAGAATAATGAGTGGATCTGATTGAGATTTAGGGTAGTGATTAGGTTAGTGATTTATGATGAGTCATTAGAATCATAACTCAGTTGAAGCCACGTATATGTGAGAGACGAAAGTGGGATTGTAGTGGACAAAATATGTGAGAGCGGGTCGCTTTTAATAAACAACGGGTCGGGCGAGACGGGTTAAATCATTAAATTGCACCCGAAGTATCATGATTTTTGTAAGGTTTTATAATAAGAGATTTTAAGTTTTAAACATGTAAAAAACTAATTATTTGGTTATATATGATATTTATAATATTTAAAAAAAAATGTATATGTAATTATAAGATTAAGTTAGATATATATATTTTAAAATGTTAGATGAACGTATATGCCATTCTTCCTAACTTAAAAAATAGTTTTTATTTAACTTCCTTTTCATAAGTTTTTTTATTTCACGTCTTTTAAGTGTTACACTTTTAATGTTATCTATATTTAAAATATAATAACAATCGATATAAACATGTATAAAATGTGATACGACCCTGTTAGGGGTTATATCGAGATAGGGCACCACTTTTAGTGGGTGCTAGCTTCGCCAGAAGAGAGAAGAGAAGATTGAATAGATTTGCACCACTTTTAGTGTGTGCGAGCTCCTTAATAAAAGAGACAAGAGAAGATAATTGTTTATCTTAAACTTGATTTTTAAACATTGTATCTTAAACTTGATTGATTATAATAAAAGAGTACAAAAGTATTTATAATAGCTAAATGGGTCTTGGCCTATTATGACCTTTGACTTGACTTAAGGATAAACATTGACTTTTTGACTTTTCTAACACAAAAACATTCCTAAACAAAATAGTCAAACATGATAAATCTTTCCTAACACAAAAACATTCCTAAACAAATAGTCAAACATTCAAACATTTCTAAACTGGGGGCGTAACACTCCCTACTCCTTCGAAACCAACTTACCCTCAAGGTGTTGTCTTGAAAAACACTTTTAATTCCATGATCCCAAATTGTTATACCCCGATCGCTGCCAAATGTTGCCAAGATAGTTGGTTCTCATTCCCTTTTAGCATCTCTCTCCACCTTCCTATCTTCCGATTCATTATCCAACTCCTTCCAATTTCCTGAACTCTTCTGCTCCACTCTTGATAATGCATCAACCATATCTCTTTCTTGAAACTCCTCCGGAAGGCCGGCCACCACCTTACTTCCGATACCGTTTTCCACTACTTCCTTCATGGGTGTCTCCGGACCTGAAGTTTCTAAATGATTACCACCATTGCTGCCAAAAGTGTCGGCGGAAATTGGTGGTTTGGCATCATCTTTTTCGTAGAAATTTCATTTAGGTCATCTTGGTTTTCTTGTTGCTCGTATTCTTCAAAAGTAGCAACCATACTTGTTTTGACATCTTCTACCTTGTTCGGCTTATGGCAAATTATTTCCTCAAGATCTTGAACCCGTACCCCTGTGTTTAGGTTGTTTGTTTTGGCGATGGCTGTGGTGGACCGCGCGTCCTCAAAACGGATCTCGGTGATATGGGCTTTGAAGAAGGCTTCTCCCAAAGTTGAAGGATTCGACCTCAAAAATTCCCAAAGTTGTAGGTTCGTGAAGCGTGCTTCCGTTGCATGGGCTAATGAAAAAGCTTCATCTAAAGTTTTGGGGTTTGACCTTAAGAACGCACATTGTAGAGCCGGTTTAAGTTTAGAGATATAAAACATTTTAAGTAAAGATTCAGAAATCTCCGTTACTCGTTTTATAAGTATCTCAAACTCATTCTGGTATTCGGCCATCGTACCTATTTGCAAAAGCTTAGATAGTGCGTATTTCGCGTTTCGATCGCTGCCACCTGATGCCATGAACAGTAGCTCGAATTTTTATTTTTTTTTATTGATGAACAATATTAACTATGAACGGTAACTTTTTTGGTACCTTAAATCGTAAGCCCTCTCAACAAGGACTCTCAATGAAAGCACCAATTGATACGAACCTTGCGGATAGTATCATGATAGGGCGTCACTTTTAGCGGGTGCTAGCTCCGTCAAAAGAGATAAAAGAAGATTAGAGATATTTTGTTCTTTAAACTTGATTGATTATAATAAAAAGTAAAAGAGTATTTATAATAGCTAGATGGGTCATGGGCCTATTATGGCCTATTATGACATTTGACTTGACTTAAGGATAAACATTGACTTTTTGACTTTCCTACACAAAGACATTCCTAAACAAAATAGTCAAACATGATAAATACTTTCCTAACACAAAGATATTTCTAAATAAATAGTCAAACATTCCTAAACCGAAGGCGTAACAAAATGCATTCCAATTTGTATTTTCAATACACAAAGTTATATACGAGTATGAAAATATAACTTTTACATACTCAAAATGTTCATTATTTATGTAAAACCATGTAGGAGGTGCAATAGTTTTTAAAAGATTTCAACTTACAATTTACACTCTTAATTAATATGAATAATTTAGTGTGATTGTAATTATATAATGTATGAACTAATCAACACAACAATTATTTTTTAACATATCATTCTCATTTTATATGTTTTTAGTCTGCTTGGTTTTTTTTATTTGTTTGATTTCATGTTGACATGACGATTTGGTGCTTTTAATAGACTAAAGTTTTATGATACATTTTTTACATATTTTTACCTATTATGTAATCATAAGTAACATTCTTATTTAATTTAGAGTTAATTACTTAAATAGTCCTTAAAGTTTATCGGGTTTTACATATATTGTTCTTAAACTTTTTTCCGGCGGGTCGTGTCCTTGTGGTATGCAAAAATTACGGGTCATGTCCAATTTACTAACGACGTTTAAACGATCATTAAAAAGGACTAACGTGATATAGATGCATAACGTAAGGGAATAAAATTATAATTTTTGTTTTCTCTCACAAAATACATTTTAAAAAAATAAACTTTTTATTTATTCTAATATACTTAAATTTTGGGCTTCGAAATTTTTTTAATACGTTTTTAATTTTCTTTTACGTTTTCATACGTTTTCGTCTGTCTTTATACGTTTTCATCAGTTTTATACGTCTTCGTACATTGTTATACTTTTTGATACGAATTTTAAAATTTTTTTATATGATTTTTGCACGCTTTCATTCGTTTTTATACGATTTTTTACGTTTTTGGACGTTATTATACGTTTCATCCGTTTTTCTTCGTTTTTGTATGCTTTTTATATGATTTTTCGCGTTTTTGGACGTTACTATACGTTTTCATCCGTTTTATACTTTTTTTTCGTTTCATACTACGTGTTTGGACGTTATTATACGTTTTTATGCGTTTTTATCGTTGTTATTAGATATGCAAAAAAATCGGTTAAAACCGGTTTTCGGTTATTAGAAAACCGGTTTTAAAAAAACCGGTTTTTCTAATAACCGGTTTCGGTTATTTCGGTTTTTCCGAAATCGGTTTTTTTCGGTTATAAATGTTCGGAATCGGTTTTTTTCGGTTATAAATTTTCGGAATCGGTTTTTTACCGGTTCGGTTTTTTCGGTTATAAATGTTCGGAATCGGTTTTTATACCGGTTCGGTTTTTTTCGGAATTTAAAACTTCGAATATTTATTTAATAAACTTGTTAATTATCAAACATTTCATTAAACAATAACCGGAAAATAACTAAACAAATACAATTCATAACTTTTTATTTGCACGGAAACTCCACCAATACTTATCATAAATTCAACCATACCCTCATGTTATTTTAAACAATACAATTATAACAACTAAAAATTATATAAATACTATACATTTCGAGATTCGGCTTATGGCCATCACCGAAAACATATTTATTAGTGTACTTAAGTATTGTCGTGGCTTCGGTTTGCCATCAACCTCGTTATACTAAATCCATTTCAATCTTCCATAATAAAAATCTTTCTACATCTACGTGATCAATATCTAAGTCTTCAAACTCCACCTTCATTTAATTCGTTTTTTTTTTTTTTTGAGGTTATTCGGGGTGATATTTTCCTAATTCAACTTCTTCTCTTGCTATAGTTTCTTCACGTTCTTCTAATAATATAGGATCTTCCAACGATTTTGTTTCATGTTGCTTACCCTATCTACTTTCGTCCAAATAATCTTTCAAAACATTACACATACTTCGCATGGATTCGGGGGTTAGTCTTGACCTTCTTTCCGATATAATTCTACCGCTAATAGAAAAGCCGATTCGGAAGCTACCGTCGAAGCTTGGACCGTTAATAAGTCACGAGCCATAGCGGATAAAAATTGGAAAATTGGTTTTTCCCTTTCTTTCCCACCAAGCCAAAAATGTAAAGTTTGGTAAAATCTTCGAGGGCCTTAAAGTTATTAAAAAGTTTGTAGCCATATATTGTCCCAACTCGCTTGTTGGGGCCGATGTTCGTTGACGCTTTGTAGCGTCTTCAAATAAACTATTATAAAGGTTTATATTAATGTCACTTGCCATTCGGGATGATCCGGCCCGCATTTGATCAACAATTGGGTTTTGTATTTGACCATATTTTGTTGCATAAATTCCAAATAATTTTTTTAAAGTTATCGATTTAAATATAAAAATTTGGGAGTTTATATAGTTGGGTCGGGGGTTGGTTCACGTCTAACCCAAAGGATAAAGTCTAATTGTTATTATTCTGTTTTTTAAGTTCTAGCCTCAACATTTAAAACAAGGATATAAGTGCGGCGGAACATAGTAAAAAACAAAGGTAAATTTAGCAAAATTATTTGTACAAATTTCTTTTTTTATAACTTTACTCATTTCTTCTAAATATTTGACTAGGTGAGGTTTTTAATTCGTCTAATTTTTCCGTCATAGCATAAATTTGATTTAAAACTAATGAGCTAGTTGGGTAATAAAACACCCGGGTTAATTATAGTTGTTGCCACTTTAATACTTGTAAAAAAATAGTATAAATCATTTAGTAGTAGATACCATCTTCGGTGCTTTATCGACAACGGACTTATTTCTATTAACAAGTGTTTCATTAAAAGCGTTTAAAGTCTCACGTTGTCGTAATATATTTTCAAACATCATGCAAGTAGAATTCCACCTAGTATTATTATCATAGCAAGGTCCTAGGGGTTCTTCACCACATTGTTTACGAAAACGTCTATAGTTCCATTTGTCCGTTAGTTTACTCGAACTATTATTAGTATTAATAAACCCTAAATTTCTTTTCCTTAAACTATCACATATTATTAATGACGCTTGCACGGTTTTAAATTTATAACATGAGGCAACACAACGGGAATGAAAAAAAAAGACCATTCTAAAACTTCCAACCACAAAGGGGTGTTTTATACGTAATTTTTAACAAATCCATAGCTATAGTATTATTGGATGGCATTATTCTAAGTGAAATCGTAAAACTTTATCATCTAAATTATATTCAATTAAAAGTGCATGTAAATTTTTTCTTTTATTAGATCCCGTATGAGGATAACACAAATTAGTTTAAAAAGCAATTATCCGTTTCATTAATAACTAAAGATTCGGTGATTAAACCAATGAGCCGTACCGGACTAAATAAGAATTTTGCTCGTACCATTGTTGGTCGGTTACCAAGTATCCGTAGTTATAGAAAACACCATATTTATAATCACGAGGAAAAACCATCAATAATATTTTTTTTTAGCCGTTTTCATAATTTAAAACAGCATTCACTTCTAAGAGTAGTACGATTCTTCATGTTGTGATACCGCGGTTGTAGCCTCCTTTTGCTTGATCTCGTAAAGCTTGACGTTGTCGAAAGTGGTTGAATGGAACGCTTGTTGAATGAAAACTTCGTAAAATCAAGTTCGAACCGCATCTTATCAAATTATAAAACTTGACCATACGCCAACAATGTACCTTGTGACGTATCATTTTGGCTAACCGCATTACAACCGCTATATGATGTCCGGAGTGTAGAGTTGGACCCGGGGGTTATAAAATTTCTACATTCTTGCAACGCTCCTTTTCCACCCCATCGATCATAATACACACATATGTAATTAGACCAAACATCGCCTTTTCTCGTAGTTGGTCTAATTCGCACCACATCTTCATTTGTGTAAATTTTCGAAGCTAGACTAGTAGAAACGGAATGGCATTAGTTGGAGCTTGTTGTGATGGTGGAGTTTTCCATTAATAGCGGGATTATGAGAAATCTAGAGTATATATATTCAGATTAAGAGAGAAAAAAAGAGAGGATTAGTGAGTATTTTTGAATGTGTCTTCATAACAAACCCTTACATGTATTTATTATGTACTATGCCATGACCCTAAAAGGATCATCAAAAAAAAAAAGGGGGGTTTAAACGGCTAGTAGCTGTTGTGTTTTTTTTTTTAAAACCCGGTTAAAACCGGTTTTTAAAAAAAAAAATTGAAACGGCTTAGGTTTGACTTCTTGTTGACCGTCTTTTTTAACCGGTTTAAAACCGGTTTTTTTTTTTTTTTTAAAAACTAGTATCGGATATAAAAAAAAAAAATTAAAAAAAAAAATTAAAAAAACGCGGGATTTTCTTAACCGGTTTTTTTAAAAAACCGGTTAAACCCGGTTTTAAAACCGATAAAAAACCGGCATGATTAAAAAACCGAAAACCGGTCTAACCGGTTCGGTTATATTTAACCGAACCGGTTAAAAAAACCGGTTTTTTAAAAAACCGGTTTCGGTTTTTTCGACTGGTTTTTTAAAAAACCGGTTTGGATTTGCATCACTAGTTGTTATTGTGAAACTATGTCTGTGAATATGCAACTTGCATTCTATGTTGAGGTTGGTCCATATGAGTTGTGACTTGTGACTTGTGACTTGTGACCCATACTCTATATGCCAATTGGCCACATAA
Organism: Tanacetum coccineum; assembly: GCA_026074375.1. Lineage (NCBI taxonomy): Eukaryota > Viridiplantae > Streptophyta > Magnoliopsida > Asterales > Asteraceae > Tanacetum > Tanacetum coccineum. Next base: position 38,278 of record BQNB010039788.1, on the reverse strand, counting down.
CGATTCACGCATGAGCACTAAATGTAGTGTGAACTGTTTACCCGTTGACTCTTTCACTAATGTATGTAAGACGATAGAGTTTTATTCATTCAATCAATTTCAATTACACAAGATAGCATGTCTATTTATAATAAAATATAACTTTGAGAATAAATTAATATAAACTTAAACTCTAATGGACCCAAAGCTCATAGACTGGATTAGGTCAATGACTCGTCTAACACTCCCCCGCAGTTTGAACGGGAATCTTCCAAACGGACAAACTGGATAGAATGTTGGAATCGCCTTATTCTTCTCTTCTTCTTTCTTTCTTCTCTTCTTCGTTGATCGTTTGCACGGAGACGAACTTGTATTTGAAAACATAATTGTATACTACTTCGCGGGTTCCTCCATTTTTTATGACAGTTTTTTTACGCCATGGTTTACTTTGCTTTTAGAAGGGAGCGGCAATTTGGTGGTCAACTTTGTTGTCAACGACAATGATCTTCGACAACGAAAACAATTAGATGAGGAAGAAAAAAATATGGTTGATCGAAGGCGGCTCAACATATTTTGTGTGGTTTGACGGCTAGGGTTTAAGGTTTATGAATGGAATACGAAAATGAAATCCTAAATAAACAAAAATAATAAAGCGAAAAGAAAAAAAACGGTTTCCCTCCGGATCACCGACAAGTAGCCGATGACCGGAGGATAGCAATTTTTGTTGGTGAATCTTACCTAAAGCTGTGACACCATGTAAGACAATAAAGTTTTATTCATTGAATGAATTCTCAATTACACATAGCATGTCTATTTATAATATAACATAGCTTTGAGAATAAACTAACATAAACCTAAATCTTAATGGACCCAAAACTCACAGACTATTGGGCCAATTACTCGTCCAACAATGTCCACTTATAGTTTGCGAAAGTTGCACCCACCAATTAACATTAGAAACCAAATTGGACTTGATGTTTTGCAAATTTTTCAATCTATAATATCTTGTGTATATCCTCTCATATATGTTTAGTTTATTTATGGGAAAATGATTTATACACTAGCGAAAAGTATTTGAATAACATTGTGAATTTGAAAAATAGTTGGTAGACTTGAAAGATATATAAACCTAATTACCCTTATCACATACAAAATTTGAACCAAATGATAAATCTTAAATTTTAAATGGGCTAATAAGAAAAAAAAGCTAAGGAGGCGTTTGGTTTGATACTTTTAAACAAAAGTAATGGAATTAGAATCATTGTAAATGTTTGGTTTGAGGGAATAAGGCTTGTGAGTCTCACTTGAATCCATTGATAAGGGTTTCCATAAAAGATGGCTAAGAGGGTGACTTTGACTAGTTTTGGTAGGTCTTACATTTTGTCTCTTTATATAATTAATTTTTTAATATTAAAATAATATTTTAAACTAAATAAAATTCAATTTTTTATACAAAACAAATTATAAATCTATTATTTTCTCTTTCATCATTTTCTATCAAATCTAAATCTTATTCCAAACTTTCTAACAAACCAAACGCACCCTAAATTTTCTACCTATTCTAAGATTAGCATATTGTGCAATGATTTTTCAATATTAGCACCTTCTTTCGTATATCTTATAAATCATAAAAAGTTGCACGTTTATATATCTTATATTCAAATTTTCAAAAATAAGCAAATAAATTTTTTTAACAGTGACCTTACTATGACATCATAATTTCAATAGTTTATCGTGACTGCAAACAGATTTTCGGCATCTCTAAACTTATTGTCGCCGTAAAGAAATAAAAAAAATTGTGTTTACCAAAAATATCAATTATGAAATACCCATCTGCACAACACGTGAATACCCTGCTAGTAATATGTTAATATGTTATCCACTTTTCTTATTTTCCTTTTTATGAACAAAATCACTTTTACTAGATTAACCATAAATTTTCTAATAAAAAAAAAGATAATAAACGGTAAATAAAAGTGCAGATATAATGGATACCATTCTGAGATAAATGTCAAATTTAAAAACAAAAAAAAATGAAATTGTGAGATATTAGTTGGATAAAATCATGTAAACTAAGATATTAATTTATTAATTTATGTATTACATACTATGTGATTTGTATCATATGTATTACATATGTGATTTTTGGTGTGTACGTCACTTTATGAGAATATCACCTCCCATTGCATTATCATTACTGGTATAGAAGTGTTGTTATGAAGATAATTAAACAAACAAATCATGTATTAATACTTAATAGCTCATAATTAGTATATAGTAAAATTAATAAAAAGATAATAAGTTACCTTATCCTTTTATGACGTAAGATAAGATAATTTAAGATAAAATATTAGAAGAAATTAAATATCCTATCAAAAGGAGGTTGTTAGAGGCGTATAGCCGTATACATCTTCAGTGTCCCTCTTCATCCAAATGAAGATTCATTTCACAATCACAACACCTCATCCTACCCACATATAAACCTTATATATACACAAGATATTGGCACACACGTATATAGGTATAGTGAGAGATATAAAATCATATCATATAATAAGCTTTTAACATGGACGAAAAAGGAAAACAAGCTGATGAAAAGATTAACAAGTATTCTTGTGCTTGTGCCCTTGTTGCTTCTATGATCTCCATCATTTTTGGCTATGGTATTTTTTTCTCATCTTTTTATATACTATTTAATATATGTGTGTATACAAACATACAAATATGTATGTCATGCATGTGTTTGTAACTTTGTATATATACCGTTAAAGCTATTGAAGATATACTTATACAGTTAGGTTTATGTGAAGCAATAATCGGAATAGAATTAGGGGCGGACGGGGTTCTCGGGGGTTCACAGAAACTCGATGGATGTTGGTCGCATACTGTAATTTTTTGTAAAATTTCCTATTTTTTCAAAATGAACCCGATTTTTTCAAAACTTGTATTTGTGTAATGTGTGTCTACATGTACTCTATATTTGACAAGATACGTGATGATTTTTGTTTATGCATGAGTGTGTAATTAATCTCTTTTTATTTGCTTATGTAGAGACAGGGGTTATGAGCGGAGCAATGATCTTCATCAAAGAAGATCTCAAAATCAATGACACACAAATCCAAGTCCTTGCTGGAATTATCAACTTTTGTGCCTTACTTGGCGCCCTGGTTGCTGGTAGAACTTCCGATTACATAGGCCGTCGATACACGATATGTTTGGCATCTAGCATCTTCCTTTTAGGATCCTTACTGATGGGCTTCTCCCCCAACTATGCAATCCTTTTGACGGGTCGATGTGTGGCTGGAATTGGAGTAGGGTTTGCCCTGGTGATTGCCCCGGTTTACTCAGCCGAAATATCAGCCACAAATACCCGGGGAGTTCTAGCTTCATTACCGGAAATTTGCATTAGCCTAGGCATTTTATCTGGTTATATATCTAACTATTTTTTCTCAAAACTGCCCTTGGACATTGGTTGGAGGGTAATGTTCTTTATCGCGGCTATTCCCTCTGTAGTATTGGCTCTTGCCATTCTCAAAATGCCAGAGTCCCCAAGATGGCTTGTCATGAGAGGCCATCTGAAGGATGCTAAACAAGTTTTGTTAAAAGTGACAAACAATAAAGAAGAAGCTGAATCCCGGTTGCATGACATTAAGCTAGCCGTCGGGATAGACCCTAATTGTAATGAAGATATTGTCACGTTTAAGCAAGATACGCGTGGCCAAGGTGTATGGAAAGAATTACTACTAAGACCAACCCCACCGGTCCGGTGGGTCCTATTAGCTGCAATTGGGATACATTTTTTTGAGCACGCAACCGGCATTGAAGCTGTGGTCTTGTATAGCCCACGAATTTTCAAGAAAGCAGGGGTTACAAGCAAGGACAAGCTCTTGTTAGCTACCATAGGAGTTGGGGTCACAAAAACAATATTCATAACCGCATCCACGTTCTTTATCGATAAAGCTGGAAGACGAAAACTTCTATTAACAAGTGTTGGTGGGATGATAGTTGCCCTATTAGGGTTGGGGTTTGCTTTGACCATAGTGGACCAGTCCCATGATCAAAATGTAGTTTGGGCACTTTGGTTAAGTATAGCTACATGTTATCTATATGTTATGTTTTTTTCAATGGGGCTTGCACCAGTTACATGGGTTTATAGTTCTGAGATCTTTCCCCTGAAGTTAAGGGCACAAGGAGCAGGTGTTGGAGTGGCTGTGAACAGGGCTACTAATGCAACAGTGTCGATGACATTCTTGTCTCTGATAGATGCAATCACAATTGGAGGGGCATTCTTCTTGTTTGCGGGTATGTCTGTTTTGGCTTGGATCTTTTTCTTCTTTTTCTTGCCTGAGACCAAAGGGAGGTCACTTGAAGAGATGGAACAAGTCTTCACAAGAGGCAGGAAATCAAGAGATACAGATGTTGAGTTGCAGAAGACCGGAAAGGATGGTGTTCGAGTGATGTAGTCGATCACATGTCCCAACGGAAAATTTGTAATTTCTGCTATAGTAGTTTTTATGATGATTATAAATGAAGAAAGATCAAGTGTCACTTTAGTGATAATCGATTTGTATGTCAAAAGACATCACAAAGTTGAAGCTTCTAAGTCATTTTTGATGGCTGTTTACATGATAATTTAGAGTTTTTCTTGTTTAAGAGTTCGAATTCCATGATTACCTAAAGTTAATAGTCCAAGTTTCACGTTTTCATGGTGATTTATAGTTTATGAGTTCAAATTCATTCATTGTTGGCGTTGGTAATGAATAGTTACTATGACAATTAGAAATGAAAGTTTATGTGTAGTTAAGATAACATTTCCGAACATCACTTTCATGGATTTTACATATTCATAGATGTGTAATAAAAAAATGAATCGTTTTGTTCATAGAGCATCGCGATGAGAGGATCAAGAATGACTTTTCGTGTCTATGTGGAAATAAAATGTATTAAAAGAGTTTTGCTACAACCACAAATTTTTAACAAAGAAACATCCACAAAATGATGTTGGCTTTGTGTGATTGGGCTAATACAAAAGAAGAAAGAGAAATTGTAGCAAAAACCACCAATTAAACATAGCCACCATCATTTTGTGGATTTTTCTTTGTAAAGCTTTTGTGGATGTAGCAAAACTCTAAATCTTGTACGTTTGTCAAAATTAAATGCATTTGAGTTATTTGAGAGGGTTATTATGATATATACTAAAGATCATTCCAAAAACGACCAACGTGTGTGTCGTTTTGGCGGTGGGCTAACTTTAGCCTGTTTCTGTTTTCTTTGTTTTGGCCCAACACCCAACATATCAACATATTAGTAACCGCCTTCCTTCTCTCTAGATTATTTTCGTTCCTTCTTGAAACTTTCACACAGCTTCATCAGTATGATATTGGCGGTGGTAGTAGAAGATCGTGTTGATCTTCCAAAAAAGTGAGTGTGTTAATTTTAAATTTCCTTTAAAAAAGTTTTGATATTTTTAGGGATGATTTCATGACTCGGGTATTCATTTAGAAATTGACAGAAGTATAAAGAAGATGATGATGTGCAAGCCGATTTCAGGTACGAGTATTATTTGAAGGTGTTGATGGATGCGCTGGGATGTAGATACAGGGTCTGCTTTTAAGGAAACTGGGCAGGCTAGCGGTATATTCGTATTCAGTCTAATTACGTGTTTACTTTTTGGAATGCATTCTTTTTAAGTCAGTTTCTAATTGATATCATGCTTTGTGCATAAATTGATGTTTTGTAATGTTCTTTATACTTATAATTTTTGCTTATAGTTTCGGAATAGTTATATTTGCTTGCATTAACGAGGATAGATGAGATGGGAAAAATAAGTCTTAGTTATTTGGTTGGTTATAATCTTGGAATACTTATATTCTCTTGCGTTAATATTGCCGCCATTATTATTATTATACTAAGATATGAGAGAAAAAACGAAGTTCGAGCTGATATGTGTTTGTTTAATGTAAATATAATGTGTGAATATGTGGCTTTGAATTCAAATTGTGATTATGTGGCAAGCCTAAAAGTGGAAATTTATAAGTCAATGAAAGATGGCATGGCTTTCCTAAAAAAAGATGTTGATTGTTTGCTGATAACACATTTGTGAATTTTGATTTTCTTAATTGTCATATACGGTATAATAATAATTTTCGAGTTGTATGTGCATCTGATTTGTATGAATTTGGTTGTTTTAACAGAGGTAAATAAAGCGTGGAGCCCGCTGGCTCCGGCAAACTCATTGGTTCTAGCATGGAAGCAAAGGTGTACCTCTATAGCTATGCTTATAGCGATGCAGTAAGATCAAAGGTATGTGTGAAGCTAGGCTTGATGCCGACTCTCTAAATCGTATATTTATAACATCTCTTATATTTCCAAACATTCTTAGTAGGTACGATGACAAATGTTTGGGTCGGATGGTTGTGACACGGGATCCACTACACGGCATGTACCACTGAAACCAAGCGTGATTATTGTGCACTCAATATTTTTTATTGATCGAATAATTTTTAGAGAGCAATAAAAATTTATCAAATAATTGAAACGAAGAAAAAAAAAAACCAATTTAACAATATTAATTATATTGTTTGTAAACGAGATTTAGGAAGCTTGGGTTAAATTTGGACTTTTGTCAAATTCGTACGTGATTGACCTATAACAGCGGGTTTGTACGCGGCCTCTTGGAAAATTCTGATTTTTTTGGGAAAAACATACAAAAAATAAACATTAATAGCAATTTGTTTACGCTGGCTGTATCGATGTACTGCACGTACATGAGTCAATGCGAGGATGTACAACAAAACTCATCTTTTGATTGTTGTTTTTGTTCTAAAAAAATGGTTTCATTAGGCGCTGGCTCTTCTGTAGTTTCTAGGGGTCGAGAGGGCGACCAGAGTTTAGTTCTTTGTGTGTGCGGGAGAATGCCAAAGTGGGAACGTTCATCTCAGAAGCATCTTTTTAAGGTGCCCGGTTCGTAATTATAAGTAGACGTTAGGTATTCTCTAAAAGTCTTTGTTTGTGTCGCCGCTGAGACTCTCTTATTATTTTGTGGAAAAAAAGAGCAATCTGCGTGAAAGAAAAAAGTTAACTGGCCAATAGTTACCTCCATGGCCGGTAGCTACCGAGGATGCAGGATCCGGCGTGCACGGCGACTGAAGTGTGAAATAGAATTTCTAGATTTTTTGTGTTCTTTCTGATGTGGTTATTGCTTCTAACTTGTTGTTTTGTGTTCGACTTTTGATAATTATCTGTGTTTCTTTTTCTTTCTATGGCTGATAAATATAGTTGTAACCTTCATGGTGATATCGATATAGGCGATTGTTATGGAGACACTCATGTTTTTGGAAGAATGTGGCGGGTATGGTGTTTGCTATGACTTCTCTTGTGCGAATTGTAATGCAGCAATAAACAACAAATGGGTGTCTTTTTTACATTTCCGTGCAAGTCTATATGTTATTTTTATACCTAATACATATCTATTGCATGCTGATTTGGAACCTTCCTCTCATAGCCCTGAAAGGGGGTGTTTGTGATGTTGTATGTTTAGGGGAGTTAATGTTTCATTTAAAAGAGTAATAGGAATCAAATGTTTAGGGCCTGAACGATTTTTAAATGATTTTTAGTTTCGTGAGGGGGGAGAGTTTTTGGTTTGTATTTTTTTTAAACATTATGTGTGTTAGCAGCTTGATGTACGCAGTGCGTGGTCGAAGCGTGTTTGATAATGTCCGCTCCCATGGTGTTTTGCACAAGGATCTTACCCCCCACAATCTGTTGTTGGATAGAAATACACTAATTCTTAGATAGTTGGTCTTTCGACTTCTCGATCTTACTCTGTCAATTAAGAAGTATACTCATAAGGTATATTCCTATTTGTTGTGTTATTGTTAACATTGGTTATCATTTGGGTTTGCAGGTTGGGAAATCAAGGGAGACTTTCAGTAAAGGTCACTATGCTGAACTAAGTCTTTTTTTGGAGGTAGATGTTGGACAAGTACGTAAAATACTTTTGATTTCTGTTAGTATCTGGGTTCTAAATACAAGACTATATTGTTATTATTGTTAGAAAAATTATTGAGGAGATTGCGTTTCCTGCAAGCTTTCATAAGTTTTTATTTTTCGTCCTTAAATTCAGTTTTAACTACCATTATTCTTATGAGGATTTTCATAATAATCTCATGAGCGAAAATTATTTGCAATTTTGCAGTTAGAGTGGCATATTTTATATGAGTGCTATAGAACCAAAATGGTGGCATCGAGATATCAATGACAAGTAATATACTAATGAGATGATGATTCAATGCTAAATGCATATGGCAGAACAGTAAGCTTCTGATGAAGAAGATCGATGTTTATCGCTTAGGAGTTATGGATTTGGAAGCACAATCAATAAGAAATCCATGTAGATTACGGTCGATCATCAGAAGAGGTACAGACTATTCATTAGGAGACACTGATCATTAGAAAACTTGAACCCCGTTATTAAGTAGTATTTTAGACTTTAGACGTTACGTCATGCTGTTAAGATTATTAGACTCAAACTGTGATAAAACGAGCTATAGGAGATCATAGATGTGCAGTTTGCTGTTTAATGTTGTGTAATTATAGTAATAAGAAAATCAGCTATTTATAGCGAATATGCCAGAATTCATTAATCTTTCCTTTTGGCAGTTTTGGTTGTATGATTTTACGAATCTGTCATGCAAGTTAATACGTTTCTATTAGTGTGGTCTGCATTTGATTTATCAGTAGCTGATAAAGGTTATGATAATAAAATTGTTTATGATTTGTTCATAAGACATGGATCCATTTATTTAGACGGGCATAAAACATGGAATTTTGCAACTTTTAAGGTTCTTTCAAACCCAAACAAACTCTAACCCATATAACATAAACTCACCGAGTCCGCTTATAAAGACACTACTACTGGGCTACTAAATATGTACTATATAATCTCCGACAACATGTTAACCTCCGCCGCAGCGCGCGGGTCCTATGCCCATTATATATATTACACAATAAAGCTTTAAAACGCAGTCGTTTTTGGCAGTCCCAATCCCTTTGGTTCCTGAATGGCCCATTTTCCTTAAATGTGACGGTTCCTGAATGACCCATTTTCCTTCCCTAAAAAGCTATAGAAACCCCTAAAAAAACGTGAAACAAATTTTAAATTCGGTACATTCTTGGCCCATTAAACTCACCCACAAAACAAAGTTTTAACTTTCAAATGTCCCATACAGAAACTACTAAAACCTCAAAAATAAATACACACAAAATAAAACCAATGCCAACAACAAATTAACCCAAAATAAAACCAATGCCAACAACAAATTAACTATTGTCTAACGAAAAAAAACGCCGAGTGACAACGCGCGACGCAACTTGAAAAAAAATACCCCGCTGCAGCGCGCGGGTTCTCCTGCTTGTATATACTCATTTACCATTACATATATTGCCAAAAACAGTAACGGGCTACTGTTCATCGATGAACAGTGATGGTTACTGTTCATCGGACCATTTTTTTGGTAATTTTTTTTTATACCGATGGTTACTGTTCATCGGCCGAGAAAGAAAAAAAAACTTTATACTCCCCCTTCTTTCGTCAAAAATAAGAAGAAAAAAAAAATTACGTTTACGACTTTCTATCGGCCTGGGCAAAAAAAAAATATATATATCCCCTTTATTGAAAAAAAAGTGTCATCTTTAATAATTAGAAAAAAACAACTATAAGACATGAGACCGAATTAAATTAACCCAAAAAAAAATGCTCCATTAATAACGCCGAAGAAAGATAACACCGCAGCAACGCGCGTTAATTTTTGGGTTTGCTTGTAGCGAGTTCTAAAAGTAAAAACCTTCTTACAAAGTTAGTCAATTAACAATTGAAGGAGGCTTCAGTCAATTTAACCACACATTTGTCCAGCATCTAACTGAAAACTAAGATATTAGCCACACATACCCTAAAGTTAAGGGACAACCATGAACAAATGTGATTTAACCCTCTACGCCCTGACCATCACAAACTAAATAAACACCTTCAAAGAATATTGAAAAATAGCCAAAAAAAACATTGAATTTGCATAAACCCCAACAAAAATAAAAACAACAAGAAAGCAAATAATTCAAATGAGGGTACTTTGTCCGAATTATGGATAAGAAGATGTCATGGAGACTGTTCTGACGTGCCTATACCAGAGGTAGGATGTTTTAACGAGCATGGGAGAGCAGTGTTGCTCTTCGATGGCAAACATGGCTACATGTATTAAAGCCAACGTAGAAAAATGGTCATGCCCGTCATATCTAGCCGTAACAATGAGCTTAATTTTTTTGCTTTACATGTCGATCTCCTCTCTTCCCTATCCGATCCAGCCAGAAACGATGCAGCGCAAGCTCTATTCGCAATTCTTCAATTGTAAGCAAAACTTTAACACGTTTTTACAAAATCATTCGAAATTCTTCGCATATAGATAACGGTGTAATTTTGCATGTGTTTGAAGAAGCATCAACGGCAACATACATAGTGCAACAAACATGGCGGCAATGCGGAGACAACGGCTTTTGGAATTCAGTACAAAGAAGTTCTGTGCTATTGGTCAAGTAAAGATCATTGCCGCATCAGAATTTCATCAAAGAGACTGAAAGTGTAGTGAAGGCACGGAACAAGAGAAACGAGATTTGTATCTTTGGCAAAAGCATCCAAATTTATGGAGCTTAGAGTTACTAGTTTCGGGTTGCAAAGTTATCTCGGGAAGCAATGGCAAAATTTCTTGGAGACAATCTTCAAATCAACTAAGACCTATGACCAAAGGTCCTCCCCGTCCTCTTCGTCGGTTTCTTCAGGTAATTGTTTACATTATTAACTTACGATCTAAACCCGAATCCAAACAATATTTCTTGCAGAAAGAAAGAAAAATCATCCCGACTACTACAATAATTCCAACAGAATGGTCATGAAAAATTTTAGATGTATAAAAAATGGCAATCAAAGTTGGGCGACAATTGATGCGAGTGAGCGAGCCAATATCAGTAAAATTATGATAATCTCGTGTGTACTAAATGATTATATTGTCTATATAGTGGGATGCAAGTGAAATATAATTATAGTCAAGGCGCATATTTTAGAAAAACTTAAGTGTAACTAGTACTAATCTACTTACTTGAAGGTTGAATCAGCCACATATGTGAAGAAAATGATATGTTGACCTATGTTTTTGCAGGGTTTGGACCAAAGATCCACAGGAGATTTGTTTCTTCAAGCAGTATGCATCGGTGAAAAGATTATAAACGAAGAGGAATGTTTTATATTGAAGCTTGATACGAGTCAATCTGATCTTGAGGCACAAGTGAATCCAAAATATGAGATCATACATCATACAATTTGGGGTTACTTTAGCCAAAGATCAGGGCTTTTAGTCAAGTTTGAGGACTCCAGATTGCTCACTGTGAATGGTGATAATGGGGACGGAATATTTTGGGAAACTAGCACAGAATCAGTGATAGAGGATTATAGGTATGTAGAGGGTGTCAATATCGCACACGGTGGGAAAACTACTATGACAATTTTTAGATACGGAGAACAATCATCGAATCATAAGAGGGAGTTTGAAGAGAAGTGGAATATTGAGGAGGTTCACTTTAATGTTTGGGGATTAAACACCGATTTCTTTACGCCTCCTTCCGAGATAACAAAAGAACAAAAAAAACAAACTAAAAGCAAATATGACAACTTAAGAGGAGTTAGTTTGTGATTTGTGAATTCAGAAAATGGAGAAACTCATGTGCTTATGTAGCCAATATGTGAAGAACAATTTATGGGCTACTTATGAACATTAGAGGAATATAGGTCCACAACTAAATTTAAGCACAATTCTGTGTTTTGCTTTTGTGAGTTTTCGGATCTATCAGAATTGATGGTCCAACTTTGACTGAAATGGTGGACGACTGGACGTAATCGACCAAGGGTTGTCAAAATGGAGTTTTTGATTAATGCTATTTCTTGTTTACTTTTCCTTGTGAAATACAAAACAGGGTTATTAGAAAATAGGATTTTATTGATGATATTATGCTGATTACGCTTTGACCGACAAAGATAACTCAAATTCAGCATGAAGTTCATTTAGCAAGAACTACATTCGTAATATTAGATTCTAAATAATGACCATCACATTCTATAGACCCAAAATGTAGCAAGTAGAGGGGCAGTCCACAATTGGGTGAAATCCGCATTTTAAACAGTAGACAAATACTGCAACTTCATTTCATACGTTGAAAAAAAAATCTTTTGATCAGATTGGCAATAAATAAACAACTACACTCATTCATTGTGTAGAACATATAATATGTGAGTATACTTTCCCTCTTAACTAACTGGGAAACGGCTTGTGTAATATAATGGGTGGATTTGACTTGTATAAAAGAATGAGGATGTCATTTGTAGCTTTAAATTCCATCTTTCTTCTATTTATAGCCTACTTCCATGTGAACTTAGTTGCCGTAAATTCTGTTGCAAGCAAGAAAAACAATGCATCAGTATCTCTAAAGTCTGAAAGACATGCAGCACACAAAGACCATTAACTATCCACATAAAATAAATTTCCTATCATCAAGAAGATATTTTAGTAGGACTTGCCAAGCCTCGGTGGCTCAAGCTAGAGTTATCTCAACTTGTCTAAATCCCTTCTTAACCAAAAAACAACACTCTAAGGCGTAACAATCATATAATGTTATACTCTTATATAACTGAAGTGATTACTCTATAAAGTTTTGATAGTGAATATGATACATGTTATGGTATGTTGCAGCTTGAACTACAATTCGCTGACGAAACAAACCATCGCAACCCTCCTCATAGATATGTACCATGGGTTCTAGTCAACAACCATGCACTTCAAGAGGTCAATTCTCATTCTATTATTAGAAACATCAAATTATATAGCAATAACATTTCGGTGACATAGAACGATAAACTAGGTGAAGTTATAAATAACAATAATTGTGATCATGATGGTACGAGATTGTATACTAACACACATATACAACTGTAGAATTTATAATATCATATTAAATGGTTAGTTTTCTAATTATTTAACCTAATTTAGAAGATTAGGGCCGGCTATAAAACTTCATTAGCTAAAAAATTTGAAACTAGCCGTTATAGAAAAAAGCGATCGCTTTTTATAGCTCTAGTAAAACGCCTCGCTTCCTTGGAATCAAAGCGCTTTAGGGGAAAACGCCTAGCTTCTTCCCTTAAGCCCTCACTTTTCTCGCTTTCGACTACACTGCATTGACCTGCCATCTCATATTCAATTGATTAACTCCTTTAGGATACACAAAATCCCACCGTTTCAGTTCTAGTTAAACAAGTTCTAACCTATTCTCAGGCCCTCTAAGCTATTTAATCATGAAATTTAGTATTACAATAAGAACACAAGTGCTTAAGCTGAGGCAGTACCACTATAGTACGCATGCATTTTAGTTGGAACTTGGAACCTTTCAAAGTATTTTAGGCCCTAGATCAAATGACACATGTACGCACTCATGCACACACACGCATCAGGGTCAAAGGCAGAACTGGAGGGGGCTCCTGCGGGGTCCCTGGACATCAATGGAATTTTGCTTCTTAGTGCTAGTTTGGTAAAAACCCCGATTTTTTTACTAAATACACCTAGTCCACAAAATTGTGCTAGTAGTCCTTGTTTAGTTAGTCCATTTTAATAGGAGACATCCAAATATCTTTATCGTTTTCATGAAATCATTAACTTCTTAATTCATATTTAAGTATGTGTACACAGGCGTTTTTAATTCTGGTTCCGCCACAAGCCAGAACATGAATACATGAGTATAAATGCCGCAAGCACATCACTTAACACTTCAAAACTTTTGTGTGTCACCTACCTAGTGTAGCAATGATCTAGCACTAAAGTCTCGTTTTTAAGATTCACTTACAGGGAGTCTCTCAAAATAACATACCTTGATTATTTACCTTCCGAACTATCTTAAACCAGATATATCAATACATCCACTCTGAGATCCAAAACAAATGATAGGCCGCCAACCCTTGGTGCATCCTAGACCACCATCAGCTCTTAAAGCTTAAATGATCTTATTGACATACAAATTCACCCTCAAATGTACCTCAGCTTAATTTTGGAAGGGAAACCAGAAATGGAAGGGTTTCCAGGACCTTACTAGCTTATCATAGATAAGCTAGAGCTTGTTGATTAGCTCATAAGAGCATTTTATAGCCTTGTTTGTGTAGAGGCTTATGTAAGTTCTCAATTTACTTTTTATAGCTTTAATATTGCAAATTAGCTTAATACTGCTTATTACTTGCTTATTGCTGTTTAATCTAGCTTATTGTTGCTTATTATAGATGTTAAATGCTTATTATGTCTAATTGTTAGCTTAGAACTTGATCTGCTTGTTATTTCTTTAAAACAGTTAAAAAACCAAAAATAGTAGCATAATTAGTTAGCTTATTGATTCTGCTTATTTTGTTGTTAAAATCTGCTTATTAAGTCTGTTTTTAGCTGTTCACTATCTGGTATTTATAATTTGTGCTTTTAATCTAAGTTTTATAAACTTAAAATGGCATTAAGCACTTTAAAAGGGTGTTTGGGTCAAGGCGTTAGTACTGCCAAGATCCTCTTGGTTCTTTAAAGTGATTTTAATATGCAATTTAAGTTTCTAAAGGTGAGGATTTAAGGATATTTGTAGGTTTAATCAAGTTTTCTAAAGTTTGTATGTTATTAGTTTAAATCTGTAGCATAAGCTCAGTTATTTTAGCATCATAAGCTCAAGTCTGTTTTACTAAGAATAATTACTCTAATAGCTTTTGTTTTGAGGTTTTAAGAGTGTAGAATCAAGTTCTTAAGCCTGCACTAGTTGGACTTGAGTTTTTGGCTAAATTTGTGTCAATTGCATCAGCAGCTTAGAATAACATATTACCTTTTTCATGCTTAATTATCAGAGGTTAAATTTAGTTTTTAGGATTTGATTTTTAGTTTACAAGTAGTTTTTAGGTTAATGATCATCTTTTTGAACTTAGTTTTTAGAAAATAGCTTATTTGTCTATCTGTTTTTAAGCTCAAAATCAGCATTTTGTCTTTTGTAAATCAAAAACATACTCAGCTCCTACTGAGTTAATAAGCAGTTTTCATTTAGAATTTTCATTGTTCATTTAAATTTCAAAATGTTTTTCAATTATTGTTTTAAGTAGTATTTTAGGTACTCTTTTTAGTGTAATAAGCCAAAAGTCCATAAGGATCCTTTAGCTTATTGAAAAATAAGCTCAAAGTTTCCCTTATGGACTGTTTGGGTTAACAGTTTTTGTCAAAGAGCTTATTTGAGATTTCTAGCTTATAGCTTAAGTTTTTGCTTAGTTGTTGTTTAAATTAGCTTATTAGGTTTATACTTAGTTATCATTAGCTTAATAGAGTCAGGTTTAACTTGTTTTAGCTTTTTCATATAAAAACCAAAAACATATTAAAAACAGCATAAGTAGTCTTTTCATGTAGCTTTTTCTCTGCTTATTTGAATTTCAAAATAGTTTCTGATTTCTGTTTTAAGTATAGTTTAAGCCAAGCTTTAAGTAGATATAGGGCTTATTGCCATAAGGTTCCAATAGCTTAGTGAAAATTAAGCTTAAAAGGGGCCATTTGGTCTGTTTGGTAGCTGTTAGCATATGAGCTTATTTGAAATCTTTAGCTTATGGCTTATTCTTTTTGCTTATTTTGTGTTCAATTTAGCTTATTAGGTTAGTTTTAAGTTAGTTATAACTTATTTGATCTGGTGTGAGCTTAACTTAGCTTATTATTATGTTCAAGTCTTAAGAGGAAGTTTAAAAAGAGTTAAGTGCTCTTTCTGTTTCAAAAAGCTCCTTTTCAGCTTATTATTTAGTTTTCTAAAAAGTTGTTTTCACAAAAGTAGCTTATTTTAAGCTGCTTAACAACTTTGCTTTTTAAAGTATTTGCAAAAAAAAATAAAAAGGGAAGTGGTGAAATCGTGGGTGAGCAGGGCTCGAACCCACGACCTCTACCCTCCTCACCTTTTATAACACCTCACCCACACACACTTAACCAACTGCGCCCTTGAGACTTTTCTGTCTTAGGGTGCATTGGTTATTGTTTTAACCCTTTTTTCACTTTTTTCCTTTTCAGTTTTTTAGCTTATTACCATCTTATTCAATAAGCTGGTAACCCTGTTTTTATTTTTCTTAAATTCCTTATTACTCAAAGTATTTTCTAGATTTTTCTAAGATTTTTATAAATTTGTTACTATTTTTAATAATAAATTTTCATTAAAACTGTTTTAAATCATAATTAATAAAATAAAAGTCAAAAAAATATAATTCTTTTTTAGAAAATTTTCTTTTAACATTTAGAACATAGGAAAATTAAATTTGCTTTCGTAGGGTTAAAATTGCAAAATTTTGTTTTTTAAAGAACGGGATTGAATCCCGTTCATGTTTTTAGTGTTTTCAAGCTCAAATCTCCCTCGTTTTTGGTCTAGTTTTCTTTGTTCTAGCTTTTTAGTCAATTGAGACTTATTAAAACCAAAAAGATCAATTTAGGACTAAATTTTGTTAATTTAGGGTTTTTAGATCCCGTTTTGCGTTTTTAGTTAAAATTTTTCTTCCCTTAAGTGTTTTTAAGTTTTTGCCTTAATTTTCTCGTAGTTTTAGAAAACTAATCATAATCTTGTTCCATTCAAGCATCGATTCTCAAAATGACTTTCGACTTTCAATTGCATTCCTCGTTGGGGAAACTAACCGGGAATCATACTCCTGGATTACTATAATTATGATTTTTTTGATTCTTACCCTCTTATATTTATATATTTATATAAGTATTTTATATTTATATATTATATATTTTAAAAAGGTGTGAGTCAAAGGTGATCATACACCATCATATTTTTCATTATTGAATTATGAAACTTTTTGGACATTACATTGACGTACAATAACGGGAAGAAATTGACGTGTGTAAACATGCATGAAAACTTTAAGTTGTAAGCACAATCTATATGGATCTTCTTATCAGGATCACAATAACTAGGGTAATCATCAATTTTAGTATCAAGTTCTTCATCCCTAGTTCTAAATTCCTTAATTACGTCACCTTCCTCAATGGTGGGCATCAAATCATCTCCTTGATTCCTCCTAAGCTCAAATGGTTTATTTAGATTATTTAATTCAATGTTATCTTACAAGAAAGGGTCTAATGATCTATTTTACACCAAAGTCTCTCCCATAAGCCTAGCTTCTAAATCAAGTTCCATTCTTTCTCTCAAAATTAGCATGTAGACCCTCTTAATTAAACTACTAGCAGGTTTAACCCTTGAGAAAATAATTCTTTCTTCCCCGAACCTTAAAGTAATCTTTCTTTTGTAATCATCAATCTTAGCACGGGCGGTAGACAAAAATAGTCTTCCGAGGATCAAGGGCACTTTGATATCCTTGGCCATATCAAGAATTATAAAGTCAACTGGGAAAGTAAATTTACCAATTCCTATTTAACTGTCCTATCTGCCAATTCCACTATCAACCTAGTGTGAGCTAATTCACCTAATCCTAAGTTAAGGTAGGTCGAGAGAGGCATAACATTAATGCTAGCTCCTAAGTCAACAAGGGCATTGTCAAAACAAGTATTATTAACACAGCAAGGTAAAGTGAAACTCCCTAGGTCTTTCTCCTTTCGAGGTATGGTGTTATTGATATGTGAAGCTCCATAAGCTTCCATGAATTTTGGTCTATAATTCCCTTCTTCTTCTTCACAGCAATGATTATCCAAACGACTTAGAAAAGGAACCGTCGTTTGTCTTGACTTGTACAACAGTTTACTGTTCTGTCCAGTGGATACGGCGAATTGGGATGATCTAATACGGCGTATCAAGTATGAATCAGCTTTAATAGTGGTAGAAATTGACTTGACTTGGTCTCTCGGGTTCGTTTCAGTTGAGCTTGGTAGGCTTCCAAATCCTATTTCCTGTAGTACCTTTCTCATTTGCCCGATTTGAATTTCTAAAGTTTTGATTGATGCTCCTTGGTTCCTTATGGCAACATCTGTCGTAGCTCGGATTTCTTTAATCAAATTGGAATTTTCTTCGTGTCTCTTTGCTGATTCATTCATGAATTATCTTCCATAGATTGCCTTCGTTCTTGGTATGAAGGATTTGTTCCGTTCCTTTGATAGTACCCTGGAGTTGTTGCTCTATATCCCCCACCTTGAAAAGGTCCACCAAATAGCGTGTAGTAAGCTTCTTTTAGGGTTTTCCCTTCTTCTTTTACTAGGCAATCTTTGGTGTAATGGGGTCCTTTGCATTGTTCACATCCTACTTGAATAGCATAAACTTTTTCATTCACTTTCTTGATTTATCTTCCTAGATTGTTCAGATGTGCTTGTATAGCAGCCAGTCCGTCAGAAATTTCAATACTTATTCCTCTAGATGTTCCATTATGCCATTTTTGATAGCATTCTGCCATTTCTTGGATGGCCTTTTTAGCATCTTCAACTGTCTTAGTTGGAACTACACCTCTTGAGTCAAGAATTTGTCGTGTTGGAACACCCAACCCATTGTAGAACAAAATTAACTCCTGCATCTCAGTCAAATAGTGTTGAGGGCACTTCATCAAGAGTTTTTTAAAGCGCTCTCATGCTTGATAAAGGGTTTCATATGGTTCTTGCTGAAAGGTGTTGATTTCCTCCATTTTCTTCGCAGTTCGACAAGGTGGGCAATATTTGTTCAAAAACTTAGTTTTAAGATCTTCCCAAGTTTTGATTAAACCAGTTGGTTCGTTTCTTAGCCAATGACTTGCGGCTCCTGTTAAGGATATAGGAAAGACTCGGAGCATTATTTGATCCTCAGTGATGTTAGGAACATGAAATAAATCAACAATTTTGAGAACTTTCTCAATGTGTTCATTCGCATCCTCATTATCCAAACCGCTAAATGTGTTTTCTTGAAGCTCCTTAAGAAAATGGCCTTTCAGTTCAAATTGATCTTTGTTATCAATTTTAAGCCTAGCGACTCCCGATCCATAGTCAGTTCGGGTCTTGCTCATGTATTGCTTTATGGTTTCCGCAATTGCTTCCGCTTCTTCTTCCTCCGAGTATTCTTGGTCAGAAAGTAGATTGTAATCAGGCGATCTCAATTCGTTAAGACTTAGAGTCTTGAGGTGTATCCTTGATGATCGAAATTCTCGTTCAGGTTCTTTATAAGGTGTAAATAGTTCGTTTGTAAAACTCCTTGTCATGCACTACCTGAAACAAGGGATAAACAATCAGTAGGATTTTTTTTGAAGAAAGGTAAAAAATTTGGCACAAAAATCAAATAGGAAAACCAAGATTTCAGCTTCTGTTCCAGACGATCGATACGTCGTATCCAATGGAAGTGGAAACGCTGTATTAATCAGTTTGAATGAATACGTTGTATTGGACAGAAAGTTGGATACGCCGTATCCGATGGAAGTGGATACGCCGTATTAAGCTATCGACCAGAACAGTGTATTAAGAAAAACAATTAAATATGCAAATAATTAAACATAAATATATACAAGCAAATAATTAAAGACAAATATACAAATATTACAGAATATACACGAATCTAAATTACACTAATCCTAAGGGTTAGATCTAATCTAATATTAAAAACCAAAATATCAAATAAAAATCAAGATTAACTTTCACTCCCCGGCAGCGGCGCCAAAAACTTGATGTGTCGTTGTGTGGTGTATATTTTATTGATTCAAGTTTTAAATTTGTATTTTTCCGACTAAACCAAAAACAACACTTTAACGGGCAGTGTACCCAATCAGTAGTAGTTTCGTGGTAAGTAGGCTGTCGAACACTTGAAGTGAGGTTAAAAATCTATCAATTTAATTAATATCTTGGTTATCTAATCTATGTTAATTCTATCATATTCTAAACCTATGTTAGTCTTAATCCTAATTCTAACGGAAAATGGGGGGTTTTCAGCCTGAGAGACTGGCATGGTTTGGTTGGTGACTACAATCAATTCAAGGCACTTTAACCCACGCAAGCTAATAAACAAAAGATAAAAGTGCGATCGAGCCAAATATAAGAAAAATGTATTAACCATTATTAATCCGATTAGAAAGTTGATTTGTTTATTAAGTGCAGTGATTTCTTCTCTCGAAGTGGCATATCATTCTTAAGACTTAGGCATTACATCTTCCTAAGACCTAAACACATTAATTCTGTCACAATTAAAGCATTTGCATAAAGCATCTATATTTGCTGATTATAATTTATCTTAAGGATTAAAGTAATGGTGATCTTGTTAAACCCTACATAGAGACTTTACCTACTTACCGTTTAATGGTAGTTTATACACTAGTAGTCTACTTGTTCAACTATCCAATGGAATCAGAATGTTACTTGTTGAATTATCAAGGTCACCTGCTAGTCAACACGATCAATAAACCCTTGGCAATATCCAAATAACTAGTTAAGCCCGAAGCATATCCTAGACATGGATTTAGAAGGACAATACTTGTGTAACTATGATTCTAGATGTATAAATTACTATATGGAGAGCTATCCTAGACTCTAGATTTACTTGGTCCGTATCACTAGATCTAGTTGAATGATAGGTCGCATATAAAAGCGCGTAAACAAGTATAAATTGATAAACATAAACAAGCATTCAACGATAAATCAAGAAATCAAGATAAACAAATACCAAACATTTAAATCTTCATAATAATGGCTAATACCTGAAGGTATTAGCCTTCAAATGTCATAATGAATACAGGAGTAATTATTTAGCCAAGGTAAACTAACCGAGTTAACAAATGATACCAAAAACTAAACGATTACTAATGTATACGGAATTACACATTGACTTCTATGGAATTGATAACGTTGCTTGAGCTCTTCTACTCTTTTTCTCCTCTGAAAATTGACTTTTATGGTTTATGTATCGAGAATATGATTTAGCACACTTAAAACTCGTTTTTGAGTTTTCTATTTATAAGGTCTAGAAGTCGGTTCGATACGGTGTATCCAAGTATTGGATACGGCGTATTGGGGATTTCTTGGAGTAGGGGCCACATTTGATATCTTCCAGAATACTCACATACTATATCTTGAATACGGCGTATTGAGTCTCTCTGGATACGACGTATTGAGATTTATTCATCTGTGGTCTTTGGTGAGTGCAAGCACGGATACGATGTATCTCCCTTGATGGATACGACGTATTGGTCTTTAGAATAGTAATCTTTAATTTATCTTCATTTAAGCTTTAGAATGCGTGCCTTTTGCTAACTTTCACCAAGTACTCCATAATTACTGCAATTCTCAAATATACACAATTAAGTAACAATTCTTTGCAATAACTATACAAAATGGGTTAATAACATGGGATAAATGATGCTATAAAAAGACGTTATTTAATGTCATCACTTATCATGTTACTTTTGATGAGAGTATGGTAGCCATCAGGTTCACAAATACCTTAGTAGATGAAATTGGAATTGATGATTAATCTCGATATCCTCCTGATGAATTTCTTCATGAGGATGACCCATCTAGACAATATCAAACAAATTCTGATATTTCATACTACATTACCCCTCATGGTTGTTCACTTACTAAACTCACAAAAGACACTCATGTCCTTGAAGTGATTACTCCACATGAGAAAAATACACCTCACATTAAGGATGTTGAAGGTCCTCCTGACCTTGTAAACACTGAAGGGTCATAAGAACAAAATGTTCAGAATAAACTAATCAACAGTCAAACCACTGAAGAATCTTCAAGGAACAATACTAAAACCTCAGTACCTGTTACTAAACCTTCAGTCCCTGAAGTGACTCAGTCTTAGATCACTCATCATGCATCAACAAGTTCATATCCTGCTACTCAGGACAGATGGTCAAGAGATCAACACATTGAACTTGTAAATATCATTGGTGAACCCATTGAAGGCATGCTTACAAGAAGTATGGCTGCCAAATTGACAGCTTCCTTAACTATTGAATGTCTATTTGCTGACTTTCTCTCTTAGATAGAACCTAAAAAGGTATTTGAGGTACTGAAACGTCCAGGGTGGGTTGATGCAATGCAAGAAGAGTTGAATCAGTTCTATAGAACCAAAGTGTAGACTCTTATTCCACTCTCATATGGAAAAATAGCCATTGGCTCCAAATGGGTGCTCAAGAACAAGAAAGATAAACTTGAAACTGTTATCAAGAACAAAGCAAGACTGGTTACTCAGGGTTTTAGTCAAGAAGAAGGAATTTCCTATGATGAAATCTTTGCACCAGTAGCAAGAATGGAAGCCATCAGGATCTTTCTTGCTTTTACCACCTACTTGAACTTCAAAGTCTTTTAGATGGATGTCAAAAGTGCCTTCCTAAATGGAAAACTTAAAAAAGAAGTTTTTGTCAAACAATCTCCTGGTTTTAAAAGTAGTGAATTCCCTAATTATGTTTGCAAGCTTGATAAAGCCCTCTATGGACTGAAACAATCACCAATGGCATAGTATGAGACTTTATCTACCTTTCTCATTCAAAACAAATTTGTTAGAAGGAAAACTAACAATACTTTGTTCATTTTCAAAACCAAAGAAGATGTCCTCCTTGTTCAAGTATATGTGGATGACATCATATTTGGCTCAAAAAATTATAAACTTTATAAACATTTTGAGAAACTGATGACAAAGAAATTTGAAATGAGTATGATGGGAGAACTCACATACTTTCTTGGACTTCAAATCAAGCAGGATGACAAAAGAATATCTATTTTTCAAGAAAAGTACACAAGGTACTTACTGAAGAAATATGAGATTTCTGATAGTTCCTTAGTGAAGACACATATGGTTCCTCCAAATAATCTAGGGCTTGACCTTGCTGGTAAACCAGTCAATGAGACCATATATAGAGGAATGATTATGTCCCTGATGTACCTAACTACAAGTCGGCCTAATATCCAATTATTAACATGTCTATGTGCAAGATATTAGTACAATCTAAAAGAATCACATCTCATTATTGTGAAAAGAATCCTTATGTACCTAAAAGGTAATCCATCCCTAGGTCTGTGGTATCTAAAGTGCTCAGGATTTGATCTTAAAGGATATTCAGACTCAGACTATGCTGGTTGTATTATGGATAGAAAAAGCACCTCAGGTTCCTGTTAATTTCTTGGAGGCAAATTGGTTTATTATAGTATGTAAAGAAACAACAATCAATGGCTATGTCCTCAGCTAAGGCTAAATCTATTACTACTGCTAGGTGTTTTACAAACATACTTTGGATGAAAAGTCAACTCAGTGACTATGAAATTCATTACAAGATAGTACCCATCTTTTGTGACAACACCAGTGCCATTGCCATTTCCAACAATCCAGTCCTTCATTCAAGAACCAAACACATTGATATAAGATATCGCTTCATCAGGGACCACATCCTAAAAGGAGACATTGAATTACACTTCATCCTCATTGAGTATCAACTAGTTGATATCAAGGACAACTTTTGAGAGTGAGTGCATTATATGTCAAGAATCTTGCTCTATCATGGCAGACAATGTTCAAAGTCTTCATCAGATGTCTCACATCAAGAATGACTGGCCATGATTAAATCAAGATTAATGTCATGCAAATCTTCCATGTTGTGGTCAACAAGGTTCATGTTGACTATGCAAGCCTTCTTTGGTCAGATTTCTTATATTATGTCATGCAATCAAAGAAAATTGCCATCCAATATCTCCGATTTACCAAAATCATAATTGCTGATCTCATGAAAAAGTATCAATCCATTCCTAAAGGCTTGAGGAGGAATACCATACGATCAAGAATGATACTTCATTGGTTAACATGTATACTACTAGGGAGGTGACAGTACGAGGTATATAGATTCCGAATGATTTGCTGACAAATAAGATCAAAGAAACCCAGGTGTATAAGGATTATGTTGCTGCGTATAACAAGGTAGAAGTTTTAATGATTCAACCAGAACTGGTTGAATCTACCCAGGGACTATTAGGACACCTAACCCTGATGTTTTTAAGTAGAAGGAGAAAGGTAAACAAGTTATAGGGGAGTCAGGCACACCCAAGACATCTTTGAAAATACAGTTCAGGAGAAAATCTACTCCAACTGCATCTGTTCCTCCAATGGATGATGCTGAAAGAGATGACATCATTGAAGCAACTTAATTGAGCTTGGATGAATCTAAAACTACAAAAGTATATGAGGAACAATAAAACGTTGCTGTAGTTGAGAATAGGATTCTAAAAGAGGATGTAGAAAAGCTAGTCGAAGGTGATGATGAGTCTAGTGGTAGTGAGTTTGCTGATATGATGCTTCTTAGTGATTAAGACTTTGGTGATAGGATAAAGATCAGGAGTCATAAGGAAAATTCGGAGGAGATTGTTGATGATAATGAGAAGAATGACAAAGATAAGCATTATGATGCTAAGATTGATGCGAATAAGGATGATGATTGATGTTTGCTAAAACACACATCATTTATAACCCGTAAAACACTATTAATTGGATAAAAATGATAAAATATAGATAATTATCTTCCTAATATGTTTCTTTGGTATTTTTATGTCTTGCAGGTAAAAGGATTGAAAACGGTGCAAAAACGAGAATTATCGGGCTCAATTTGGTCAAGTTTAATTATATCTCATGATCAAGACAAAGTCATGAAAAAGTCCCGAACATGCCAGTGGAAAGAGCGCACGAATATGAGTTCAATGGTGCCCTCGGATCTTATTGGGCCGACCCGTAACCTATTTTATGGGTTGGGCCAGCCCAAACAAGCTTAAAAGCCCAAAGATAAGCCCAACAAAGAATTTTATAAATCTAAATTTGGAGATGATGACGTCATGACACATGCATGGAAATAAATTCCACCATGATCACGTAACTAAGCACTATATTGGGAGAACCAGTGATATTTCGCCACGTGGCGGATCAAATTTATACTACTCAAATTCTCATTTCAATTTGTAAAATTAATCTGACGATAGAGATTGAGGCGTAGCATTGAAGCTAATACCAAGTCCACGTGTCACATAGCTAGCGGCTGGATCAATTCTAAAAAAATGGAAATCCGCGTGACACTAAAAACAAGCGTATGATTGGCTCATCATTCCCTAATGATTGGTGTAGAACTTACAATTTTCCCCCTTCTTGCCCTATAAATACCACTCGCCACCCCTCATTTTTTATCATCTAGTTAGTTAGTTTTTATTTTTAAGTTTTTAGTTTTTAGCTTATAAAAGTTTTGTATTAGCTTATTTCAATTTTTCGGCTTATTGTACTCAGATTATTTCGCAAGCTTATTTAGATTTTGTAATAAAGATGGTGTGAACTTAATGGAGATCTTTTTTTGCTTATTTATATTGCTATTTTGTTGTTTTCTTAACTTCGCGAACGAGCTTATTAAATAAGCTATTTTCATCAGTTTATTATCTCAGCTTATTCTTTCAAAACTTCTAAAAACCCTTTAGAATGACTCCTATAAGCTATTCCAAGCCTTTTTGATTCGTTCTTACACGTTTTTAAGCACTTTTCGAGATAATAAGCTTTAATAAGCTCGAAAATAGCTTATTGTTGTGATTGTTCCGTTTTTGTTTCATTAGAAGCTCTTATTTTCTGGTATGATACGTTTATGAACAGCTTATTCGGTTTAGTGTGAGCTTAAATTGTTGGATTAAACTTTTGTGAGCTTAAATGCTTATTCGATTTGTCAATTGTAATGATTATGTGCTAACAGCTTATTCTGAGTTCTTATTTGTGTTTTTAGTTGCTTATTGATTAGTTGAGTGCTTATTTCGTTTATATTTTAGGCTTAATAAGAAAATCTAGCTTAAAAAATCGTACTAGCTTAAAAATTCTTTTAGCTTATCGTCGTGGTATCTTGTTCTAGTGCTTATCTCATTTTTAGGGGTGCTTATCTCGTATGACCTAGTGCTTGTAGTTTATCAGATTTGCTTATTGTTTGTGATTAAGTTTGTTTTCTAAAAATCCCTTTCGTTTTTTTAGCTCTTTGTCACGTTTAGTTTGTATTAAATAACATTGGGCCTCAATTTTTAAAGTGATGCGTATTGATTGCAAAATTAACATTGGACCTTTGTGATCCTGGATTGCAGAATTCAAACTAGGCCACAATTTAACATTTAGCCCATGTTTGGTTTATGATTTTATAGATTGGGCTTACGAGTGTTGGCATGCGTTTTGTTCATGTTAGAATTTTAGGCTGTTGCAATTTACCAATATTGTTATAACTGTTTTACAGTTAACAATTTATATTTGTTTTATGTTTTTGGTACCGGTCAACTCCTGAGGCGCGGAGCTTAAGGGTTTATTTAGCTAGACCGAATTTGATTATTTGTTTTAGCTAAATAAATCGGGTGGTATTCGTTTAATTGCGGGTCTTCAATTCGGTTCCATTTTCTATCCTTTTTCAATTAATTAGTGTAGCTTTAATATAAAATGTTTTGCTTTGCTTATTTGATCATTATGAGTAGCGAGTAGTTTTATTAGTACTTGTTAAGTGATATTTGTGAATTGGGAATTAAGTGTGGATTTATAAAAGGTTTAGAGATTAATAATTTGTAAGATTATTTAGATTTTTAAGTTGATTGTCTAAAGGGCAAAATCCGGAGAATAATCAAATTACACATCTAGTAATTATTTTCTTCTTAAGAGATCGTTTTCAAAATAAACCAACGTTATGAGAAAATTATCTTTTCTAAGGATAATAATTCGTTAATAAACTTAAATTCACACTTAAGGAACTTTTCACGTCACTTAGCAAGCATTTTAGTCATTTATATATATTTTTAAGCATATTTGTCATTTATAACTTTTAAATCAATTTTAGTATAACCTTGTAGTTTTAAATGTTAGAATTAATATTAGTTTAATTTTTAGTATAAAAATAGTTTAAAACAAAAACCAAAACTTTTATGACATTCAAGCTCAATTTTCGACATTCCCGTGAATTTTCATTCACCTCTCACCGAGGAGAACGATACCCATGTTGATTACTTATTATTCTTCCCTAAGAATAATTTGTATGATACTTTGCTTACGTATACGTATATGTATTTTATAAATATATATATTATATCTGAGGGTTTATTTGATAACGCGTATAAAAACGACTATATCAATGATGATCACACTGATCTTTCATTAATCAGAACTCGAAGGACGTGTAGTTTGAAGATTAGGACTGAGAAGATGTAGACACCCATTCCCTCACCTTGTAGATCTATTAGGAATGACTTTTCTTCGGATAAGGTAATTGTTAAGGAATTGACGGTTTCTGATACTTCTATACTCGATGCACCATCTCATGTTCCATCTCAACTAACTTCCAGCTGATGCACGCATCTTAGAGAAATTGTTGCTAGGATGAGCAGGCAACAAGGTATAATGATGCAGCAGATGAAGAAGAGATTTATCACTAACCGTTATTTTCAAGGCATTATGGAAAAAGTTAATGATACTCTTTGAGAAATTGTTCTAAAGCATTCTACATCTCCTACCAATGATCTTACAAAAGACAATCTTCCAAGGTTGGTGACAAATGTGGTCAAGAAAGAAAGAGATGCTTCACAATCTGTTGTTCCTGCTCTGATTTCACAAGAATTTATTGTACATGCACCCAAGATCATTGAAGAACTTTTCATGATTCATATACAAAATACCGTTCTTAATGTGCATCCAACCACCAGTAGTTCCACTACATCTACTTTTGATCTACAACAACAAATTTATTTGAAGATGAAGTCAGATCTTCAATCTTAAGTTGTTGATCCTGAATTATGGAATGCACTTAAGGCAATGTTTGAAAAGTCTTCAGCCTCAATTGACTCTTGTAGGTATGACGCCTTTCACAAACGTGATCATGACGACCAACCTGGTTATGATGCTTCTCAAGAGGGGGAGAAGAGTGCGAAAAGGTAGAAGACATCCAAAAGCTGTAAGTCTACAAGAGGCTCTTCATCAAAACAACCAGCCAAGGAATGCAACACATCCGCATCTGAGCAACCACAACAACAAGATTTTGATACATGGGTTGACATTCTAGTGATTGGTGAAGATGAGGTAATCCTAGAAGATGAAACTCTTGAGTTGTTGAATGAGTTTTAGATTGTTGATAAGTGAGTACCAATAATATTTAATCACAAGAGAATGGAGGCTACAATCAAAGATATATCGAGTAATCAATTTAGAGATGCTGAAGAATATGCCTACCATCTGGAACAAGCAAAGAACTATATGGAGAATCAAATAGTGTGGGAAAGCAAGTAGGAGGATTTGACACGTCCAAAGTAAAATGGTCTTGTATTCTACAGTCCTTAAAGAAATCTGAATGAACCCCCAAGGTATTTGTACAACAAGGATTTATTTTTTCTAAAGAAAGCGAATACATAAGAAAAGAAGTATGTACTTTCACTGCATAGGATTCATGCTACATCATTTTCTAAAGAAGATCTTGAAGAAAAGATGATTCAATGGGTGCGTATAGAATTTAAAACTTTTAATGAAGAAGCACGGTTATCAATTCAACAATGGAAAGATTTATGGCACAAAAGATTGTACAAGATCAAGCAAAGAAAAGAAGAGCCAATCCTGAAGAAGTTTTCTCTGATCATAAGATTGTTGAAGTTGTTAGAGTTACCTCTGATAAACAATATTGACTCGATTTTATGGAAGAAATTATTGTGAAAAGAGACAATAACAAACCACACAGCTTTTCTGAGGCAGGCTTCAAATATCTCATCAAGAATGATATTGAAGATATGTACTATTTGTGCCTGAACAACAAAGTCAATTATCTTGAGAGCAAGTTGTTGAATTCTTTAATTACATTTATTAGAAGTTACGTGATTTGGGAAAGAGTACAAAACTTTCAGCTTGGAATAGAGAGCTGTCGGAACCAAGAAACCACTTCACTTCACCATGGTAATCACCAAGAAATAAGATAAAAAAAGAGAAGAAAAGTAGGAAGAAGTTAGAGAGAGAAATTAGAGAGAAGAAAAAGAGATGGTTAATTTCACCTAAAGAGTGTGTGTTAGAAATGAGAACCAACACCCTTTTCCATGGTGGAAAAGGGTTTAAATTGTAACAACCCGAGTTTTACGACGCGTATGACGATCGCAAATTCGACATCATAATTATTATTTTATAAGTTCATGTGAACGAACATCGACATTTAAAATTTTATTTGTCATGAATAATAATTTTTGTACTTTATTACGAACGAAATTTAGAAATTTTTATTTTTAACGTTTCGCGAGTCAACGTTTGAACGCGCGATCGTTGAACGTTTTAAGCATCGTAAAAATTCACGACGCGTCTCGTTATTAATTTTACGATCGTAAATTATTATTTTTACGAATGTCGTCCTTGTTCCATGACCTTGGCCAAAACTCGCGTTTAACGTTTACGTTTTATTTAAATGGTGTCAAATGTCACTTTTAATTTAATGTATACAAGGAATTTACAAGTAAATGAAATTACAAAAAATAATAATTATGCATGTTTATAGCCTATAGCCGCCGGCTATAGTCACACACACACACCAACACTTTGTTTTTCCCATACCAAAGAAATGATTATGCATGTTGCTTCTAAGAACAGGTTAAACACTTGCATATAAACACAAGAAAACTAATTGATTGAAAATTTTATTTTCTTCTTCTTTTTCCTTGCTCTCCCTATCCGGCCACATATACACACACATATACAAAAATCTTTTTTAAGTTTTGATCATTTAAACCTACTCAAACATCACTCAAAATGATCTAGATTAATAAAGAACCAAGTGGAAACATTGTTTTCTTGTTTCTTCTTTCTTTTGGGTTCGGACAAATAAACAAACACCCCTACTCTTGATGTTTTGATTTATCCAACTAGCAAATGAGTTTAGATGGTGTTAATATAATCATCTAAGGTGAAAAAGGTTACATGCATTAAGGTTTATGCATGGTTTGAGTTTTATTAAATTTAGTAGGTTTTGATGTTGATTGAGGTTAATTAGGCTAGTGGAAGTTTTGATTTATAAAAATTATTGAGAAGGTTTTAGGTTCGGTTGTGCGTTCGAACCAAAGAAGAGACACACAAAGGTGTGTTTTGTTGATTGGTTACTAACCAAGATTAGCTTGGTTTTGATTTGGGTTGATTTGATTTAGTTGGATTTGAATTGGTTTTGGTTTTGTTTTGGATTTGGGTTCGAAGGTCGCGGCCAAAAGGAACAAGGGACAAGCGTATTTTTCTATCGAGTCCGATCTTGCTACAATAGCATTGTGAGCGTTCTTTTTTATATTTGCTTCGTTTGTTTCGTTTATTTGATTTGATTATACTTGATGCATGTGATGAAATCTATGAGATCTTGCGTCGTCTAGTTAGTTTTTATTATTGATTGATTCAACGAGTTAAACGTGGATTTGAGGCCATTTTAGATGTGCCTTGAATAAATTTTTGGGTTAGAAATAGATTTTGGCGAGTTTCGTAGCTCATAGTTTTGGGTATAAACTTTGGCACGGAAAACAAGGATTGAGATTTTGTGAAATCTGTTTTTTGAATGTAAAATATGATAGAGCGTTCTTAGACGATCGTTTTGATATAAAATGGAGCTTCTAATTCCTAATAACG
This sequence comes from Tanacetum coccineum, assembly GCA_026074375.1. NCBI lineage: Eukaryota > Viridiplantae > Streptophyta > Magnoliopsida > Asterales > Asteraceae > Tanacetum > Tanacetum coccineum. Next base: position 7,654 of record BQNB010039788.1, on the reverse strand, counting down.
AAGAAACTACAGCGAAAACGAGATATACTTTTTAAGGGGAAAAATTCAGCATTTGTGATAATTATTAAGTGCCGACAGATTCAAAAACGTCCGGTTTGAGCACTTTCGAGTCCGTTTCGGCCTTCCGGTGAACACGAAAGTTGCTCGGAACATCGTTTTACTTTGCCGCGAGGCTTGCTAGTTTTAAAATCGAGTAATAAAAGGTGTCGTCAAAAGTCAAAACTGAAAGTCAAATTCTGCACTTTAATTAAAAATATAACAAGTTCATGCGGAAACTTGCAGGGGCATTTTGGTCATTTTCCTTTGAGTTTCAGGTCTCGGCTAAATCTAAAAAGTTGTCCGGAATGTCGTTGTGCATAAGATATCTTTATAGTCTGAGTCGTGAAAATGTGATATAATAGGTCGTTTTGAGCGGGTCTGATCTAGCAATATATATACATACATAAAGTCAAAGTCAAATAAAGTCCAACGTTGACTTTTGAAAGTCAAGTGTGTGTGTGTGTGTTCTAGGCGTGTAGTTCATTGTAAACGCCTAGAATGAGTGTTGTAGCCTCAAGATCAATGTTTCATTGATCTTGTTACTAGTTAGAGTAACTGTTCTAGAATTGATCATCTAGAATTGGGGCGAATAGTGAATAATATGAATGAAAAACCTTGTTAAAATAACTTTGTTCATTATGCTATTTCCGTTATGCATTCTTTCATGTTCATTGTTATTTTTCCTAGATATAGATCTAAACAATCTGAGCTTACAACGATTCTTTAGACTTTCACAGAAAGTTTATGAAAATAGAAAGTTTTCGATAAAGTGTTGAAGCGTGTAAGTAAAAGAGTGATCATAACTCTACTATGTGGGGTTTAGGATCTAGGACGCGCAAGAGGATTTCTCATCACATGTGTATGTATATTTATATCGTTTTAATAGTTGCGATGTACGCACTATTCGATCGTACTATATTATGTAGTAATCGAGCGACATAAATTATAGGTCGCGGTTGGGTTCGTTGTCGAGCCGTCTTTGGATTGTTTCGGTTATTTTGATCTTCGGCTTATATCAAGGTGAGTTCATAGCCTCGCTTTTGAACTGTGTTAAATGTGTTGAAACCCGCGAGGGGGATACAAGCTTGTTTTGAAAATTGAACGCAATGTGTTTTGATACGTGATATGATTCCATGCTATGAGTTTATGCCTTTGACTGTGTACTCGTTAATTACCGAGGATGTAAACGCTGAATGCATTAAATAGATCTATTGGGTTTGACAACCCTGTCCGGGGTATGAATCCAAAGGTGAGCACCCTGTAACGGATATTTTGTATTGAGAAATTGGTAGTGGCATACTACCCGGTGACCTATTTGTCTATCATGATAAATGTGTTAAGGTTCGGTACACGGGCTCATGTGATGGGAATCATGATATAACTTGCATTGCAAGCAATGTTATAGTGTTTTGTAGAACAAACATGCGTTCTGATTGTTATTTGTAAACTCTATGAATTCACTCAACGTTTTGTTGACGTTTTTAAGCATGTATCTCAGGTATTGGTGCTATTGATGGCTTGGATGGGACGGAACGGAACGCGGATATCAAAGACTGTGTCTCGGTGAAATGTTTGTTGATAGAAATAATGCCTAAAAACATTATTAATATTTTTCACATCTTTACGTTACGTTCAATGTAAAATTAAACGTAAACAAGTAATTAGTAGTAAATTTTCATTTTAAAAATTATATCACTTAAAGGTATGAATAAATAAATGCTTAATGCATTTTATGATCAAAGGAAATTTTTATTCAACCTCACACTTTTATAAAATGTTGTAAACATTTTTATAAACATTATAAAACATTTTCTACAATTAAAAGAAATGTTTTATTCAAAATAAACATTTTGAAATTCAAATTTTCGGACCTAAAACGGCTAGAAACGTTCCAGAAAATCCCCCTACACAAAAGACAAACTGGGGAGCCCTTAGTCTAGGGCGGCCCCCTTAAATACACGGGTGGTCCCCTTAATTTTAAGGGGACTGCCCACCTATTTAAGGGGACCGCCCATAGGTAGACGCTCCTCCAGTTTGTCCTATAAATACTGGACTTTTCCCTATTATTTTCTCACCTTTTGCACTCATTCTTTCTGTTCTAAAATAGCCCACACATCTCATTAAAATCCTTTGATCATCTAATCATAAAGCTTTGTTTCCATGTGATCCAAGCTTAATTTCCTTAAGTGCAAGAGAAGAATACTTCCATCATTAAGTGAAGAAGTATTACACCTTTGTGTGTTGTTGCAATCTTATTGCATCCATATCATAACATGTAAATCATTTGTAAATCTTGTAAAGTTGTGTAGTTGTTAGATCTTGGTGATTGTTGTAAGTATAGTTAGATCTTGGTGATCTTTCCTAGTAGTGTTAGTTAGGTGTGATTATAGTAGTGGCTTGGTGAAGTAGTGGTGTGAAGAAAACTAAGGTGTGAAGAAGTTGTGTAGTCGTGATCAAGTCGTGAAGTCAAGTTGTGTAGTGAAGTTGTGAAGTTGTGGTAGATTGGTTCTAGCTAAGATTAGAACTCGACATCTAGCTTAGTGTCGGAAATCAATATAAGCATAAGTGTGAAGGTTTTCTCTCACCATAAGGACTTGTTGACATAGTGGAAGGAAAACTCGTTGAGCTTAGGTGCCTCAAAGGAGTGGAGTAGGGCGTAGAGGGGCATCGTTACCGAACCCACTAAAAATCCTCCGGCGTGTGGTTTGATTGTTCTTACTCTTTCTCTTGTCTAACATTATATTTTCATATACTATCCTATTGAATTGTTAGAAAGTATATTGTTCATATTGTGCAAGTATTGAATTCACATAAAGTCAAATCTAGAATTTTTATAAACACTTTAAAACCTTAAACCAAAAAGTGGTAAACTATTCAACCCCCTTCTAGTTTTCCACAATTGGTATCAAGAGCCGCGTCAAACAAGATTTTTAAAATAAATTGTATATTAAAACTTGAATCGATCTATGAAATTGGAAAAATATTTAGAAGGGAAATCTAAGCAAAGATCACCACTATTTGAAAGTGATGGATTTATTTATTGGAAAAATAGATTCGAAACTTATGTGAAGTCAAAAGATCTAGATCTTTGGCATATTATTACCGATGGTGATTTTCCTCCTATTCACAATAATCTCGAAACTAAAAATGATGAAGTCGTACCTTTTCATAAACAAAATGATGATCTTAAAAAGAAATTTGCTAAAAATAATGAAGCTAAAATAGTAATTTATAATGTTTTGCCACAAAAAGAATACGAAAGAATTTTTATGTGTCAAACCGCAAAAGAAATTTGGGATACTTTGTTAATCACTCGTCAAGGTAATAATCAAGTCAAAGCTAACAACAAATAGATCTCTTGTTTCAACAATAGAACAATTTATATTCCGGAAAGGAATCCAATAGATAATGCCCTTTGCTAAATTTAACACTAATATTACTAGTCTAAAAGCACTTGATGAAGGTTTTTCAAGCAGAAGTGTGTTTAGGAAGTTTCTTAGGGCATTACCATCCAAGAATTGGCGCGCGAAAGTCACGGCGATTGAAGAATCAAAGAATCTAACAACCTTACCTCTTGACGAACTTATTGAAAACTTGAAAGTTTATGAAGAAGTAATAAAGAAAGATTTCAAAACGGTCAAAGGCAAGAAAGAACAAAGTAGATCTCTTGCATTAAAGGTGAAAAAGGAAGTAAGTGATGAAGATAGCTCAAGCTCCGATAGTGAAGACGAAGAGTATGCTATGGCCGTAAAGGAATTCAAGAAATTCTTCAAGAGACGAGGAAGATTTGTAAGACAACCACGAGGCGATAGAAAAACATTCCAAAGAAGTAGAAATGATGGTTATGGTAAAAGTGAAAGAAAATGTTTTAGATGTGGTGATCCAAATCACCTCATTGGAGAATGTTCAAAGGCCGCAAAGTAACAAGGAAGAAATCAAAAAGCATTTATTGGAGGAGCATGACCGACAATGGAGAAGAAAAGACTAAAGATGAAACTTGTCTTGTTGCTCAAGCGCCCGATGAAATATGCTTAGGAATAAACTTGGAACCCGATGAGTGGATCAAAGATAGTGGATGCTCAAAACACATGACGGGTAATCAAAAATTATTTTCTTCATACAAAGCATACAACGGAGGTAACGTAATTTTTGGGAGCAACTTGCGCGGTAAAATCATAGGCAAAGGTACGATTTCTCAAGACTCCCTAATAATTGAAAATGTTGAGCACATAGATAACTTAACATATAACTTGCTTAGTGTAGGTCAAATATGTGATAATAAATGCAAAGTAATATTTACCGAACACGATAGCTATAATTAAGGATTTAGATCTAAGAAAAATAAGCTAGGATTAAAAAGCAACAAACTTTATGCTAGAAGATAAGCTAAAATTAATAGATCCAAATCCACCTGAGACTAAGTTGTTCAATCAAGTGAACACGGATCGGGTATGATTAAGGATTGGATCTAAAAAAATAAGGTAGAATAAAAATAAGCAATCGAAAATAAGCTAAAATAAGCTCACTCGAAAAGCTTTAAATCGAAAACAATATAAAATAAGCTATGGAAGTAGCGTATTACAATATAAGCTTAAGAGACCGAATCTAAAAATAAGCTATAAGCATGAGCTTATTTGGAAATAACCAAAAAGAAATAGAAAAAGACAAAAAAGAGAATAAGCTTAAATTATAAGCTAAAGAAAACAACAACCTTTGAAATAAACTTCTTCATTAATAAGCTCAAAATCTTGGTTACAATAAGCTAAAATAAGCTTGAAAAAACTTTTACAATAAGCAAACTAATAAGCTAGAAAGACATAAAAATAAGCTACACTAAATCTACACTACTCCTACTCTACTTGAAAATAAAACTAAATATAACACCCTCAATGAGCTGCTATGCGTGAGTATTTATAACCCAAAGTAGGCAGGGGTAATTTCGTCTTTTCAGTGCTTCGTCCAATCATAGTTACAGATCTAGGGGCATTTTGGTCATTTAACAGCTCCCACCAACTCATTTATCGCCAATTATTGGCTGGGAAAACGCGTCCTACTGACAACTCATAACAGTTAGATCCACCAATCTTTGCTTGCCACGTGCCCATCTAGATCCTTTCTCGTACCTGCAATACTATGAACAGTACCTCCTACTAATGATTAGAAGTGTCACGTGGCAGCCTCTGATTGGCCAGACGCCATGATGTGGCACGTCACGTGGCAGGTCAATGTTGGTCAACCACCGGTCAACGGCAGCGGTCAAAGACGGTCAACGGTGGCAGACCACCGGTCAACCACCACCGAACCACCGTTCAACGGTGGTCAACGGCGGCGATCAACGACCACCGTTGACCATCATTGGACCACCACCGGACCATCGCAGGAACAGTGGTCTGGCCGGGTAACGAGTAAGGGCCTGGGGGGGGGGGGGGGAGGGGGGGGGTGGTTGGGGTCGGTCAGGACGGGTCCGTTGGGTCATGGTTCGGGTCGAGTTGCCACGTGGCACCACCTGAGTGGTCTACGTGGCGCCTGGACAAATAACCACTCAGTGCTCAAGTTAGGATTCGAACTTGGGACCTCTCGGTCCGAGTCTTAATCAACAACGAGCACCAACTGTACTACTGCCAAGCATCATAATATATAGGGTAATATATTCTATTTAAGCTATTTTTGGTCCAGTGCAGTTTTATTAATAATAAAAAGGTTCAAAATGACGTTAAAGGTTCAAATTAGAAAGGTTCAGGATAGAAAGGTCGGTACCGTTAGACTCGTAATTTCATGCTCTTTCCAATGGTGTGATCGTGGAATATTAACGACTTTGTTTAAACCTTGATAAACGTAAAAACGTGTTAGGATCTGAAACTAGATAGATCTTCTAGCCTTTCTGGTTGTATAGTACTTATGTAATCACAAGCATATACGTGAGAGACTCTAACAATTGTTTAGGCGGAAACTAAACAATCCAGTATAAACAATGATCCTCTATGGATCTCTCTATTGATAATAAACTGTTTTTGTGATTCGTAATCGGTACAAAACCCTAATGCTAAAGGTTTCTTTTATAGAGAAGAAACCCTAAATTGCTAAACAAGATAACTAAAAACGCGTAAGAGATATACATCAATCTCTTCCTAATATATCTCATTCCTATCTTCATGAGATAACTCTAGAATATAACTATAATTCCTGCATACAATAATCACGTCTATAAATAAGATCAGCAGATTCTATATCTGTCAGCAGAAATGAGAACATGACCAGCAGGAACATAATCAGCAGAAACCACTTAATGCCATCAGCAGAAACGAACATCTCTAACAGCAGAAACGACACTTAGTCGTTTTCAATAATTCCCAACAATCCTCCCCTAAACTTGGTTTTGACTCCGTTAATTCCAAGTTTCTAGATAGATCTTCTCGAAGCAAGAGGATTGAGTAGCAGCAGAAACAAAGTAATCAGCAAATATAGATGAAGACAGCAAGAACAAACGAACCAGCAGCATCACAAATACCAGCAGATACAATGTAACCAGCAGCAACAATACAAGCAGCAGAAACCGTAGCAGCAACATCCAAAACAGCAGCATCAAATGAAACAGCATGAACTCGATGAACAGCAGAATCAAATGAAGTAGCAACATCAAAGAACAGCAGCTTCCAGTCTTTGCAGCAACATAAGTAGATTTGATAAGCCTTTACCAAGTAGCTACTCACTCTTGGGCTAGTTGATACTTTGGTGAAAACAAACACCCTGGTGTAACAAAAACCAGTCCAATTTCTCAGAACGTGAATCAAGGGTGAATTGGAATACCCTAACAGTTTTTGGCAAACCGTCACAGCCATACAACGGATTTGACATGTCTTTACCTGTAGCCGTTTGCTCAGGACTAGCCAACTCTTCATACACAGAGTAATATGGTGAGTTGATAACCATACAATTTTTAGTAAATTGTCAACTATCAACGGATTTGAGAAAGTCTTTACCAAGAGCCGTACCCTCTTGGACTAGTCATTTTTCATCCCAACAGGAACATGGAAAATGAATACCATCCAGTTTTTGGTAACCTGGCAACCATCAACGGATTTGAGAAGGTCTTTACCAAGAGTCGTACCCTCTTGGACTAGCCACTCTTTGTTACAAGAACATGGTGAGTGAAGGCCATAGGATTTTTAGCAAACCCTTACAGCTAACAACGGATTTGAGTTACACACCAAAGCCGTTTGCAATGGTGAGCCAGACTCTTTCTTGGCTGTTAGCCATGGTGAGCTGAAAACCATTTGTCGTGTAGTGCAAGCACTAACACCAAAGTTATACAACACCATATCTTTACAACACTATACTATTACAAGGATGTATCTAAATCTAAGGATGTTAAATGCTATTTTGTCAAAAGAAACTAATATATAAAACTATCTAAGAGTACATATATATTTATTTTTTATTTTTTTATTTTTATTTTAAACAAACTAACAAAACTATTGAAGTAACTACAAACACTAACTCAGAAACAACTTACATAGGAGCAGATGCAATACACTCATATGCTTGCCTTAAGCCAGCCTGGACCGTCTGAATGATATTCCCAGCAACAACAACATCCCTACAATACGAGGGTGGA
>BQNB010039787.1:6357-47853 GCA_026074375.1 Tanacetum coccineum | reverse complement strand
AAATATATCATATATATCTCATGTATGCCGAAAATTATGGCCATTAATTCAAGAAATGCAAGAAACTCTTCCATTTGGTCAAAACAACAACATGCCTCATTTATACCTACACCATGCTTTGTCTCTTTGACTCATAAACCCATACCTAAGACCAAAGACCATCCCTTGAACCTTAGCATGTCCCCTTGACTTGTCCTACACCTTATATACTTGTATCATCTAGTAAGAGAAGTCATACATGCTTATACACTTGGAAAAAATCACAAATCACCTCCCTTTTCTCTCTACTAGCTCACGGCAAGAAGCAAGCACCAAACCAAATCCATAGCATTTTTTCTACAACCCATACACTTCTATACACATCTATCCTAAGACATTCTAAGGTATTTCCAAGCATTGGCTAAGCATTTCCAAGTAATAATCAAGAGAAGGAAGCTAGGGTTTTTATTAAGAAAATAAGGGTTTTCTTAAGTGCAAGCTTTGGTTTTGAATCTAAACACGGGTTTAGCATTCATTTCTCATCTCATACATCATCCCTAAGGTCTTCTAAATTCCTTTATACTTTTTATTATCATTATTTCATGTGTAATATGTTATTTATGGCTAAATCACCACTTAAGACTTTTGAATATGTAAAAAGGGTTTTTACTAATGTCTATGAAATTATACACTTTTTCTTATGTCATATGGTCATATATATCATGAAATAATGGATCTATAATTATGATAACATGTTGTTTAAGTATAAACATGTTTAGTTATAAATTAGGGTTTATAAAGTTAATAAAACAAACTTTTTATAAATCAATACACTTGGATAATAAAAGGGTTTTTATTTCGTGTCTCATACAGTAGGTAGAGCCTAATATAAAAATAATACGCCTCATGACGATTCCAAAATGATAAGAAACTCGAAAAACCAATTTACAACGAAAAAGATACGTTAATTACGAGTTTACAACGAGAAATACTTTTATAAAACTATTTTTATAAAAACACTATTCATTACAGCAACTTCAGTTTTTAAAACATCAAAAATATGATATAACTTTTAATTACGAGATCGTCCTCGAAAGAATCGTTAAAAACGGAGCTATAACGAATAAAATACGACATTTACGGGTTTTACGACAACAAATACGAATTATATAAAATACATGTCTGTTATGAACAGTAAAAGTTACTGTTCATCAGGGGAGAAAATTTATGAAAATGTCAAATATCGATAACCCGTCTTAATACGAAAAGATGGGCATAAGAAACGCGAGAATCGGGCTTAAAACGCAAAAGTTATGCTAGTTTTACTAAAACGGTAATTATAAACGTTTTAACTTATTAAACACAATTTTACCAAAACCATTAGTTGGTGATTGAGCTATATAGAATATTATGTGGTTATCAAAGTACTATATTACTAGGGAGTTTCATAATGAGGCCTCTTCGGATGGCGTTTCGACGAGTTGTTGGATTTACGATTTAAAGTGTCCTAACTCCTCGAACGTCATGTCATGACCTCTTAAATTATGATAGCCCGAACGATAGTACGATGTAACAACTATAAGATTATATTCAAGTACTCGGTACTTATACGACCTATGATAATTTAGGTTGCATTCGATCTTTTACGTGACGCATTATCTGCGATATTTGGATTATCAGAACTCAAGGTGAGTTCATAGCCCCACGGATTATCAGACTCAACGGTGAAGTTCCATAGCCTCCACGTTTTCATTGCTTTTGTTTTACAAAGTTTTTGAGGTTGTGAAAAACATTGCAATGCTTTACATATTGGACACCAAAGTGCTTAAGTTTATATTATGATTACGTGTTGCCTAAGTAGCGATAACCCATATCTGAGCCCCATTTTCATGATCTGTCAATACTTGACTGTGAGCGCGAATGTTTATGAATAGATCTATTGGTTTTGACACCCGGCTTCGGGTGATTAGCTATCACTTGACATACGTGATCGTATTATACCATGTCGAATATAGGATGTTGCGAGTTAGAACATCACCACGTTGGGCAATTGGAGGCCATAAATTTGGTCTCACATACGTCAAGCTTCAGTGTCATGAGCTTTAGAGCAACGTTAATTACATTTAGATGATGTTTGCTTGTGTTGCGCTTTATCATACACTTGAGAGATCTTGTGGTCCTACAATATATGATTATCAACTATGAATTCACCACATTAATTGTTGAGTTTTTAAAAAATGTTTTTCAGGAGATAATAGGCATGGGGTCGCAAATGGATACATTGGTGGTTTGATTTGGATGTCATGCATTAAAGATTTTTTGTTCCCATTTCTTTTGTTATCTGTCATGGGCTGAAAAATCTTTGGTATTTTGATCAAGTGAAACAAGTTAAGCTTATCGGGATTATGTAACAATTACGCTTTGGTTAAATCCAATGTATCATTTTTAAACGACTTTTTGTCGTTCTTATATATCTTATGCTATTGATCTGAGAAGTAACACGCCCCGGACCCTTATTCCGCTGCGACCCAATTTGGGGGTGTTACATGAAACGTATTGTGAACCTTGCCCAACTCTTAAGGAAGCTCAAGCTTGTAAGAAACGGCTCCAACCTTTTCCAACAACTTGAATTGTCCGACATACCTAGGGTTTAACTTCCCCCGTTTGCCAAAACGTACGACCCCTTTCTAAGGCGAAACCTTAAGAATAACACTATTCCTAACTTGAAATTCCTTTGTCTTACGCTTTAAATCGGCGTAACTATTTTGCCTATCACGAGCGGCTTGAATTCTTTACTTGATCTGAATGACCTTCTCAGTCATCTCTTGAACTATTTCTGGACTAGTGAGTTGAACTTCTCCAACCTCGGACTAACAAATAGGTGAACAACACTTTCGACTGTAAAGTGCTTCAAACAGTGCGGCCTTGATGCTAGCATGATAACTACTATTATATGAAAAGTTGACTAATGGCAAATGGTTAACCCATACCCTTTTCTAAGTTCTATCACATAAGATGCAAATATCTTAGAGTTTGAATAGTTGTCTGTCAGTTTGTGGATGGTATGTCATACTCATATCCAAATTCGTACCCAAGACCTTCTGAAGTGACCTCTAGAAATTTGATGCGAACCTAGGGTCGTGATCACAAATGATCAAGACAGGTATTCCATGCCTTGTGACTACCTCTTTCAGGTACATTCTTGCCAATCTTTCCATGGATCAAGTTTCCACTCATTGGTTTATGAAGATTAGCAAATTTTGGTGAGTAAACTCTGGTCAACAATCACCCAAATGGTGTCATAACCTTGTGATGACTTAGGAAGCTTCATGATAAAATCCATAGTGATATTATCCCACTTCCATTGAGGTATCTCGGGTTGCACTAACAAACTCGACGGCCTTTGGTGTTCAGCATTGACCTTAGCATATGTCAAACATTTGCTAACATAGGTGGTGATGTCGGCTTTCATATTGGCCACCAATATAGCTTCTTCATGTCCTGATACATCTTGTCAGACCCGGATGGATGGGAGTTTTTGGACTTATGGACTCTTGCAAGATTCATAGTCCTCAAAATCACCATAACATAGTAACACAACTCCTGCCCGTTTAAGCATAGAGTTCCATCCGCGCGGGGTTCCAACTTCTCCTTTGGTACATCCTTTATGAGCATACCTCCTACGTCTTCGCTTTTGAGATTCTATGGTTTATGTGCCTCTATTTGAGCTTCCAGAATTTATTTGGGGAGATTCAAACCAATAGTCATGAGTAAGGCTCGAACCCGTAATAGCGTATTCTGTTCTTTACGGCTTAAGGCATCGGCTACTACATTTGTTTTCCCCTGGTGGTAACGTATTTCACAATCATAATCGCTGAGCAACTCTAACTAATGACGTTGCCTCAAGTTCAGCTCCTTTTATTCCAGAATGTGTTGTAAACTCTTGTTATCTGGGAATACCGTACACTTGGTTTCGTACAAATAGTGTCTAAATTTTTAGAGCAAACACTACCGATCTAAGTTCCAAATCATGAGTTGTGTCATTTTTCTCATGAATTTTCAATTGGCGTAATGCATAAGTAATTACTTTCTCCCTTAGCTTTAATACAGCACCCAATCCTTTATGCAAAGCATTGCAATAGACCACAAAGTCCTCCTTTCCTTCATGTAAAGCCAGAATTAGCGCACTGCACAACTTCTGCTTTATTAACTGGAAGGCAACTTCCTCCTTGTCACCCTAATCAAACTTAACTCCTTTCTGAGTAAGCTTGGTCATTGACTTTGCGATCTTTGAAAATCCTTTGATGAATCTTCGGTAATACCCAGCAAGACCTAAAAATTGACGAATCTCTGTTGGTGTCTTAGGAGATGCCCAATCTTTTATGGATTCGATCTTGGTGGGATCCACGTGAATACCTTGACTATCAATCATGTGGCCGAGAAATTGTACCTTGGGAATCCAAAATTCACATTTAGAGAATTTAGCATACAACTCCTCTTTCTTAAGCAATTCTAGAATTACCTTAAGGTGTTCTTCATGTTCCTTCTTGTTCCTTGAATAGATAAGGATATTGTCAATAAAGACAATCACAAACTTATCCAAGTATGGCTTGCACACCCGATTCATGAGATCCATAAATACCGCTGGTGCGTTCGTTAAACCAAATGGCATAACTTGGAACTCGTAATGACCATATCGAGTTCTGAATGCCATTTTTGTAATATCTTCTTCACGTACTCAAAGCTGGTGATAACCTGATCATAGGTCTATCTTAGAATAAATGCTAGATCCTTGTAGTTGATCAAATAAATCGTCGATCCTTAGGAGTGGATAACGATTCTTCACTGTCAGCTTGTTCAATTCTTGGTAGTCGATGCACATTCGAAATGATCCATCCTTTTTCTTGACAAACAAGACCGAAGCTCCCTAAAGTGAGGAACTGGGCCTTATAAAGCCTTTGTCGGATAGCTCCTTCAGTTGGTTTGATAATTCTTTCATTTTGGACGGGCCAATCGATAAGGTGCCTGTGCTACAGGTGCAGCCCCAGGTATCAAAACGATTTAGAATTCCACTTGTCGAGTCAGAGGAAGACCTGGCAAGTCCTCAGGAAATACTTCAGGAAAATCTCGAACGATCGGTACGTCCTCAAGTCGCTTCTCCTCTGACTTGTCTTTAGTTTCCTTTGTAGTAACATGTGCCAAAAAGACGATACATCCTTTTAGCATGTACTTCTGCGTTTTAGTGCACGAGATGATGTTCAAACAAGTCTCGTTTCCCTGGTTTCTTCCGTCACCATGAACAATTAAGGTTTTATTTCCCCAGGGAATACGAATGATTTTCTCGGCACAAACAATGATAGCTTGGTACTTTGCCAACCAATCCATACCAATTATGACGTCAAAACTACCAAGTTCTGTGGGCATTAAGTCTATGTTGAATGGGTGATTTAAGATGTTTAATGTACAACCCCGAATGATGATGTTTAACCCAATTATTCTCATGTCAGCTAGTTCAACATCATAATAATGATCTAAGGTAGTTGGTGTGATATCAATTTAGGAGCTAAATGCAGTAGACACAAAACTCCTATCGACACCAGTATCAAATAAGATAGAAGCATAGCAGTTGTTTAGAAGGAATGTACCCATAATGACGTTTGAGTCTGGGTTTGTCCCTGCACGGCCTACCGCATACACTTTTGCTGGAGCATTACCATTTCAGCTTGATTACCATGGTTTTTGTTCTTCAGTTTTGGACACTCCCTCTTGAAATGTCCCTGGGCTCCACACTCAAAGCATGTAGGTTTCTAATCTGCCCCAATGCCCCTTTGGTTGTTAGCAGTATTGGCATTTGCAGTACTCCTACAGTCATGGGCCAGATGGCCAACTATGTTGTACTTGTGGCATTTTGGAGCACACTAACCACCATGGTGATAGTTGCATTTAGAGCACAGAGGTTCAGACCCTCCATAAGGTTTCTTCTCACCTGACCTTGCAGTGTAGGCCCTGCCAGTGTTCTGCCTCTTGTTTTGTTGTTGTTGGTTATCATCTTGTTTCCTTTTGTTTTCACTCTGACGTTCAGTAAAAGTACGGATCTTTTTGTCCATCAGCTCAGTTGCAAATTCAATTGCATCATGCATGGTCTTTGGCTTAGATGCCATTACACTTCTGTAAATCATGTCGGGCAAACTACCGACATACCTCTAGATTTTATCTGACTCTTCAGGGAACATCCTAGCACACATCAATGCCAGTTCCTGAAAACGTTGGTTATAGCTTACCACATCAGTGCCTTTAACCCTCAGATTCCGCATCTCAACCTCTAGCTTCTTAATCTCGCCTCTTGGGCAATACTTGTCGGTCATCATCTTTTTCAGGTTTGTCCAAGTCATTGTATAAGCAACATCGTGACCCACAGTCCTAACGTGGGAGTTCCACCATGTTAGATCACCTTCGAGAAGAGTACAAGTGGCAAACTTGATTTGGTTTTCCACAGTGCAGTTGCTTATACGGAACACAGTTTCCATTCTTTCAAACCACTGAGTCAACTCGACAACTCCTTCCATACCCTTAAAATATAAGGGTTTGCATTTCATGAAGTCTGGGTAAGTGCACTCACGAGTAAGAGGAGCTGTCTCCTTCCACCCATTCCTGAATCATGACTATCTTTGCCATTTCCGCTTATGTGGCCTCACGTTCTGCCAACACGTCAGCAACTTATTGGGCAATTAATCTCTTAAGTTGCTCATCAGTCACAAAAGTAGTAGGGGTGGTTGTTGTGGCTGGTGTTGATCTTGTGGTTCTTTTGGTGCCATTTTCTTCAATCACAAGAAAATATAATACCTGTTAGATTTCATAAAATCATAACTATGACATGACATATACACAATAAATAAAGTGAGATCCCATCACACAGTGAAATATACAACTGAATTGAAATTTACAATGGTGTAGCTAAATCAACATTCATTCATAATAAATTTGACTATAGACGTGACATAATACATCCCTTCCATAGATAATCTGGAAAACATACTTGATCGATTCGGTTACAAAATGAAAATAAAACCTAGAGCCTTACTAGCCTGGAGTTACCCGGTAAAACTTAGTAGGCTATACAACATAGCTATAACATAACCAGATCTAAGAACTACTACCGGCCTCCTCCGGTACATCAAGATGTGTTGGATCCCTAGCAGGTGTCTACTGACTCTGTAGTGCTGCCATCTAAGTCTGCAATGTCCTCAGCAGAGTCAGTGCCTTTGTGAGCTATGTTTGTCTCCTGCGGTCTGTTGCCCCTAAATCTCCAATCTCAGTTTGTTGTGCTAAAACTATAGTCTGTAGTGCTCTAACCTCAAAACATGTCGTATCACTAGCATCCATCGACTATACCCAAGCCTCACGAGAAGCTCTGGCCTCACTCTCCATAAGTCTAGCTGTGCAAGCATGGGCGCGCCTATCCTTACGTAGCAAGTTGAGATGACCGCTCATCATAATGTAAAAATGTCCACTTGTGTCCAATTGTAAAACAATGCATGTTTCTCACCCCAAAACTTGTAAATCATTATAAATGTAAAACGTGGGGCTATGAACTCACCTTGAGTGAATGAATAACAAAGTATATCAGATGCGTGAAAAACGTCACGTAAGTGTCCGAGTGCAACCTAATTAATTAAAGGTCGTATGAGTATTAAGTACTTTGAATAACTAATATCGTATATAATTCTATATAGCTACATCACCATTTAATTGTATTTGAGAAATAATATTTATAAAGTTAAGATGTTTATAAATATTTCCTTAGTAAAAATGTCGTAACTTTCTCGTTTTAAGTCTGTTTTGTACGTTCTTTTTGTCCATGCTTTCGTATTAAAAAGATATATCAAAATATTACATTTTAATATTTTTAACCCTCTGGTGAACAGTGATTTTTACTGTTCATGCATATTTTATAAAACTATTTTTATAAAATTAATTATCGTAATTCTCGTAAACGTCATATCTTATTCGTTTTAACTCTGATTTTAGTGATTTTACGTCTTCGTAATTAAAAGTTCTATAAAGTATTTTCCACAAAATATCTGATGTGAACAATAATTTTTATAAAAAAAATTTATAAAGTATTTTTATATATTTAATTATATAAACTTGCAAATAACATAACTTCTTCGTTATAGCTCGGTTTTTTGAGTTCTTTATATGTCTACGATCCTTGTAACATTTAGTATTTTATAAAAATATAAAATAAATACATTATTTTTTGAATTAAAACAGAACCTTTTGATCTTTTTGTTAAAAATGTGTTTAAACTTGTTTTTATAACTTTTTAGCTTAGATAATTTGCTACATGTTCTTTACACCCCTTTATGTCACAAGTCTCATATATGTTAGGTCTATTAGTCTATCATTTATCCAAAAAATGTCCATGATAACAAATCCTGACATCACTTTTACTTATAAACTTATTAAGTAAACTTTTTAGTAACTAGTTTATATATACTTTTTATAAATAAACCTACATTTGTATAATACTTATACTTCCATTACAACATGTATTTAACATCTATATAACATATGAAAAAGTTTATCAAACCATTAACAAGAGTAAAAATCCATTTTACATGCTAATAAGTTTCCTAGATTGTGAATTACTATATAACATCATATACATATAAAATCATAAATGTAAAGAGTTTATGGTTTTTAGATAATCTTAATATGAAGTAGGATGATGAACAACAAGATCTAAACCCTAGTTTAGATATTAAACCCAAGCTTCTAAGACTTAAAAACCTTAATTCAAGAGAAAACCCTAATCTTGCACTTTCTTGTTTAAACCTTTTAAACACTAATCCAAGCCTTTAATACACCTTAGAATACCTTAAATATGATGTTAGAACACTTGGATATGTGGTAAATAAAATTGTATGGGTTGTATATATGTGTTGTATGTATGTCGTAGCCTAGGAGGAAGAATAAGAGAGATTGGTGTTGGTTTTTGGTTAATGAAATGATTTGTGATATCTCTTACTAGTGTGCATGTATGTATATACCAAGACTAGTCCAAGTTACTATTAGAGAGTCCAAGACTTAGTGAAACATGGGGAGTGAAATAAGGAAGAAAATAGGTCAAGTTTCTAGTCACGTACTATAGGTTTTAACTAGTTCTAAGTTGTACAAGTTACAATTGGTAAATTGTGTGCTCAATGTCCCTTTGGGACTACTCTTGTATCTGAAAATTAGGGGGGGATAGGACTAGTTGATCTTTGATATCTTGCATAAAATATCGTGTAGTCTTGAAGTTTTAGGAAGGTACTTGTTAAATATAAGTGTATACTTGTATTATTTGTTTTCCTTGTTGGTTTTCTTTTAGGTAGAATTCGGCCAAGATGCAAACATAGGTGAAGTTTTATAAAACTTTGAGTATTGGGTATAATAATGTGTATTTGTTGAAATGTAGATAAATTTTGGTGGTTCCGTGAATGCCTAAATGTATTTTATCGCGAAACGTAAACACTTTACATAACCAATAAAAATAAAATGTGCAAAGTTAATAATTATCCTCTAAATAATTATCTAACACTTGCTTGACGTAAACATTTAATTGTTTGATGCCCGTTTACGTTGAACGATAATTTTTAGCTTACGCGATTTAACTTAACGATTAAAATTAAAAGCAAACGCGTACGAGTCTAAAAATAAATAGTGAATTAAATGACGTCGTAAATGACCTAAAAACACGAGTGTTATATACAATGTCATACACTATACTCTTTGATTCCAACATTTATACTTACGTTTTTGGTGACTGTTATAAGGATTGAAATGGTCATCCCCACTTTATAAACCTTTGATTTTAACAATTATACTTACATAAACCTGTGAACTCACCAACTTTATGTTGACACTTTTAAGCAAGTTTTTCTCAGGTGAAATAGATGTTTGGCTTACTTGATATGCATTGAAGTCTAAACTTTACAAGATTACATTCATGGATTTTCTACATACATCCAAATCACCAAATATCATTTATTATTTCATGCTTTTCATTATGATGCAAACTCTGGGACAATTGTTACAACAATTTAGATTTCAAGAAAATCAACGAGATTACTTTTCAAACGACTCATTTAGAGGTCGTTCTCTTGTATCTTGTGCTGTAGTATTATGAAGTAACGCTCCCGGACATATTTCCACTGCGACCCAATTTGGGGGTGTTACATATAACAGAACAAGTCATAACCCTACCTTCATCTATCTTATCTCATACGCCTCATATCTTCATATCTGTATAGTCACAAGGTAAAACCCACCTTATCAGTCCAAAGCGACACAACATATCTAATCCCATCTCTTCCAACCTTGAAACTCCTAAAATCATCATATCACACTAACAACAACTCATACTCAATCCCTTTTATTTTTGTTTAGCTCGAATCAAAAATCAAGAAGAAGGTACAAGTCTGTCGTCAAGATCTTTATAAAGGTCTTAGGTAGGTTTTTCTTCTCTTCTTGGTTTGCATTTTTGATCAACAAAACAAAGAAGAGAGTATAACAAATTTGTTATTGACTTTTCTTTATTTTTGGACAGTAAAAGAGAGTTATGCTCAACACAGATAGATGATGTTTCATTTTCATGTTCAAAAATCGTTAATGATTGTTTAAGAGATGAAAATACTGAGATCTTTCTCAGATTTATTTTTCGGTTTCGAGTTTTGTTTGTGGAGATGAGGTAAGGTTTGATTTGTGAAGGATGGGAGTAGGGTAGTTTGGTTTTGTTGTAATGGTGGATTTGATGTTGCTGTAGCGTTGTTGTTCTTTTCTTATCATTTTCGATCTACCTTGGACTGAGTTGCCTTGATGATGTAAATTCAGAATCATATCGAAGTTGCAATTTCGATATTCAATGTTAAAATTTCATTTTTGATAACAAATTGTTACTCATTGAAATTAACTATCGAAAATATACAACGGTTTTTTCTGTCGAAATGTACTATCTTGAGTCTGATGTAGGGATTTGTAGCAGATTGAGTCTGGCTTGTTAAGTACAAATCTGTTTGTTTTCTTCACTTCAATTTTGATATGCTCTTGAGTGGCTTAATTTCGATATCGAATTTGACTTGTCGAAATTTGATATTGAAATTTATTATCAGATTGTGTAGATAAGAATGTGTAGCATGTAAGTACAGATCTGTTCTTCTTCTTCCTTTCAATTCATTATCGACAGCAGTTATTATATCGAATTTGACCATTGACTAAAAGTCAAAGTCAAGATTTGACCAGATCTAAAACTTCTTTCGAATTTGACTGTTTGACCAGTCAACGTCGAAATTGACCAGTCAACTAAAATTTGACCAGTTCCGAAAATGTGAAATCAGCAGTTTTAGCACATCTTATGATCGAATATGATGGAATTTGAACAAATCTTACGATAAAACCGTAAGCAGCCAAACTCGATCATATCAAACATAATGAAAAGTACCACTAAACTGCTGAACTGTGTAATAAGCTATAAAACGAATAAGCTGCTAAACTGATGTATCAACCACAACTAGCATAATCTGGACCGAAATAATCTGGACCGAATAAGCTCAAATAAGTTGTTGAACTAAATCTGGCGAATAAGCTGTGTAATAAGCTGAAGCGTATAAGCTTTAAAACATCACAAATCGCCTTTGAAGCTCTGGTACCAATTGATAGGAATCATAATTCACGATCTTGGGAGGTCAAAGAAGCTCAAAGTAACAATAAGTCATAATAGGGGGGAGAGAGCTTTTCATCATTTTCAAGGTTTTATTAAAAAGGAAAAAGGAATGGAAATTACAATTATGAGCTCCACCCTCTAATGTTGATTAGAGGGGAGTATTTATAGGCAAAACATAAGGGAACTTTGGCCTAGTTACATTTCTGGCCCTTGTGTTTTAACTTAAATATAAACTAGTATAATTTCATGTAGGATCCCGTATTTCACTTCCACTTTATATACCACACGAATCTAGATCAAGAAAATAGAAAGAGTTGATTTCTAGAGAGAGAAAAAAGAGAGAGAGTTAAGAGAGAATTTAGAAAAGAGAAATATATTAACTGAAATCCACCACTTTTCCAAAGAGGAAAAGTTACTTATATACCCTGACACATTAAGTGACGTTCGAGATATTTGACTAGGACCGGGGCTAGGGTTTTGCTTGGGATTAAACCCAAAACATATACAATATTAGATTAACTATCGAGCTCGATTCCCGATACTTTCCTATTACAACGTTAACTAATTGATTGACCGAGACTTAAATACATAATGAACGAACTTCATGTTCGACTCAATATTTTGAGGCTAACAATCTCCCCCGAAGTGAGTTCATTGATGACACTCCTTCATGAGATCATGAGATTGCTTTTGTCGTTAAGCTCATGTGGTCTTGGTCTTTCTCTTTGTTATTTGTTGTAGGCTTGTTCCTTCATGCTTTGCGATCTTGACTTTGAGCCTTTGTCATTGTCTTTATCGTCTTTGCCATCTTGCGATCTTATGTCTTTGACCAACATGCTCATACTTTTGCATTATCTTGAAAGCTTCAAATCAGAGTTTGCGGAAGTCTTTGTCTTTAAATCTTGAGCTTTCATGATTGATTGTCTTTGTAGAATGAGCATGAAATAAGCATTATACATTGTAATGAATCGACATTGGTTTGATAGGTATACCCAGTCACCACCGTTTTAACCTGCAGGTTTACGTTAGTGATAATCGAGAAAATTGATTTGAAAATCAATCGATTATTACTTGTAAAATTTTTGTAACACATCCATGAGTTTTAATCTTTATCAAAATTCATCAACCGTCAATTCATTTACTAGACCAAATCGATATCCGTTGTCACAAGGTATGATTCATATATAGATTCTTCTCAAGATCACCTACCAAGATCTTGTTTCATGTTGACTCAAGCCGGGATTTCCATCTTCATTGTGAATACAGTAAGTATCACTCGTATGTTTCTAGGCAAAATCACAATGATCTTGTCGTAGGACTCTTGATAACCAGCTTGTTAACTAGATGATGTTCAACAAGTTTGTTTTGAAATGAATGTGTCCCAACGATATTTTTTATATTGATCTCATTGGCTCTAGACTCCAGATTTAGTACATTTATGGTTTTAGTTATCGGAGGCTGGAGCATATTGCCACCTATTCAATATCAACGATCTCGGAATGAGATGTCAATAGATAACGTGTGTATCTCCGTGATAAATGAGACAAGTTTCTGTTGAGAGAAACCCGAATGGCTGGGAAGGGTTGTGCATTGCATCACTGGGTCCATGATGTCGTTTTCAATGTCAGCAATCAACTTGTGATTCTGATAGCATATGTATTGACCCGGTTTCTGCCTTAAGTTGTGTGGAGGGCTTCTTTCTTTAGACCCTTTATCCATACATTTCTTTTTCATTCTTCAACGCCTTCAATGCTTACCAAGATGTCATTACTAACCCCTTGTTGTGATTGTTCCAGTGTTAGCTCAATCTTAGTCAGCATTATTCCCATATACATTCATCTCCAATCATACCTAAGGACTGCTATTTCTAACTTTGGATTATCCTTGGGTAGATCCTCCAGTTCTGGTTGGATCATAGGATTGATTCCTAACCTAACCACCTTATGACTTCAGAATCGTCATGAAATTAAGATGTTGTTGGGTATAAGATCGAACCATAAAACCTTTCTCTCACTTTCAGCACATTAAGCGAATAGATCATATTTAATTACTTTTTCTCCCTTATTTTAAAAATAAAACACTTAGTTTTTGAAATAACTATGATAAAATATGTCTTGAAATTCTATGGAAAGAAAATATTATCAGCATGAATGTTTGGAACATTTTGATAATGTTATGAAATACATAAGAAATTGTCGTTGTTGATGTATCCCAAAAACATAAAACTTTGTTTTTTTGAAAAACTCCTCCTCAAAATATGGAGCAATGAAAAATTGTTTGTCTTTAAAAAACATGTGAGGTTTGGAGTGTTGAACACACAATTTTTTGAAAGATTATGGATTGTTCCAACGGAGAATTCTTTAAAATTGTGTTCAACTTTTTGAAAAACCAGATTTAGAGACTTCTCTTCTAACGGTAAGGGTAAGCCGCACTGATACTGTACATTTCCTTTTTCTGAGCAAAAACATTGAATGTCTTTGTAAGGTAAACAGCTCAAACTGAGAAACGTTAATTTTCTCAATGTGAGTATAAGTTATAAACATTCCTTTATATGAAGTCCTGGTATGTACTATATTTGCACAATAAGCCATTTAGAAAAATGATAAAGACTGTAGAATACCAACGAACTTTTCCAAATTATCGATTTGGTACGTGAATCTGAAACAATTTCAATTTGGTACGTGTACTTTCATAAAGTGGTTCTTATATTCCATATTGATAACGTGTCAACGTGATAGGCCTTACATGTGGCAACTCAAAAACGTGACACATCAACCAAAATTTTGCAAATGAGAACACTTATGAAAGTACACGTACCAAATCACAATTTTTCAGTACAGTTCAACCGAAAAATTGTGTAAAAACAAATTTCTTGGTATTCTACGGCTTTAATCCCTTAGAAAATTAAAATGACAAGTTTGAAACTATTTGCAACTCTCGCTCGAACTTCATTTACACACCCGTGTCAATGTTAATCGACATTTCTAAGCACGTAAATGTTATCGATTCCAAGAGACATGTCGAGAAGAATCTTTTTGGAAATTTTCTGTTTTTCTAATTTTGTATTTTCTTTTTGAAGTTTTATATTTTTGTATTTTGCCTTTTCTCAATAATATTTCATGGTGATGATGATGATGATATCAAGCAACTCATTTTGTCAGAACCTCCAAACAGCTGGAGTCCAAACATCTCATACCAATCCTTCCTAACAAGATACTTAAACCGATCCTCATGAAGGGCTTTTCTAAACATGTCAGCTAATGGTATTCAGTTCTGAATACAATTCAATTATACCGTTTTTAACCTGTTCCTTTATGAAATGATATCGAGTATGGATATGCTTGGTACGAGAGTGTTGTACGAGGTTGCACGAGATTGCTATGGCTGACTGAACGTCGCAGTACAACGGTATTTTGTTGTAGTTGAAGCCATAATCTTGAAGCTGTGTCCTCATCCACATTACTTGAGCATAACTTGTAGATAATGCCACGTACTCTGCCTCTGCTGATGACATTGTTGTGCAGTTTTGTTTCTTTGACATCCAACTTACTAGCTTATCACCAAGGAACTGTATCCCTCTAGAAGTGCTTTTCCGAGTATCAATGCATCCAGCATGATTAGCATCTGAAAATGTTGTAAGTTCAAAGCCAGAATCATTTGGATACCAGAGTCCCATGTTAATGGTACCCTTTAGGTATTTAAAGACTCTTTAAACCTCCTTGAGGTGCTTTTGTGTTGGTCATGCTTGATAACGTGCACAATAGCATATTGCTTGCACTAAGTCTGGTCTACTAGATGTCAAGTACATGAGTGACCCGATTTTACTACGATAATCGGATTGGTCTACGGGTTCTCCACTCAAATCTACATCTAGTTTGGGTTTTGTAGCCAATGGTGTACCAATGGAGTGACAATTATCCATATTATGCTTTTTCAGAATTTCTAAAGCGTACTTGGCCTGATTGATAAAAATACCTTTTGGGGACTGGTGGATCTGTAGTCCTAAAAAGAACTTCATCTCCCCCATTAAGGACATTTCAAATCTACTGTGCATTGAATATTTAGGGTTTGTAGACCCAAAAATTATGTCATCAATGTAAATCTACACTAGTAGAATATCCTCCCCGTATTTTATCTTGAATAAAGTTGGGTCAATTGTACTTTTAGTAAAGCCTTTGGACATCAGGAAGTTTGATAGTTCATCTCAGGAAGTTTGATAGTTCATCGTACCAGGCTCCTTGGAGCTTGCTTTATAATCCTTACAAATGCTTTCCTTAGAAGGTAGACTTTTTCTGTTGATTTGATCAACGTACCTTCTGGCTGTGCATCATTCAACCTCCTCCTTCAGTGGACCATTTAGAATTGCCGTTTTCTCGTTCCATTGATAGATTGGAAAAGACGCCCTGTACTGATGCGTGGGCAACAAAAATCCGAAATGCTTCCATGCGTGGCAACTGGAGCAACTGAATCTTCAAAATCAATACCCTCTTCTGAGACATAACCTTTAGCAACAAGTCATGCTTTGTGAGAATTACAGTCTGACAAGTCGTGCTTTGTTGTGAATTACAGTCTGGTCTTTATCCTTTTTGTTCTTCCATAACCACTTTAGCTTTATAATCATCTTGCCAAATGGTTTGTCGACAAGTTCCCAGACTTTTAGTCTGTTGAACTGATGAAGTTCATCCTGCATTGCTTCAATCCATGCAGAATCATCCATTGCCTTTTTAATGTTCTTCGGTTCAACAATACTCACCGTGAGCGCGAACATACACATTTCAGGACTTGTGGCAAGCTGTCATCTTGTTTAAACTGGCATGGTTGGATTTACACGAACTTGTTCTAATAGATGATCTATGGTCTATTGGTAATCATGACTTTGTGGTTGAAATGAATGCACATCGTTATTATCAATGTTGCGTGAGGAAGGCTCACTAGTTTCTTGTACCCGAGTACAAAAAGGATTGATAAATTCATCTTCTTGAAATGATGCATTCGGTGCTTGATCATTGTTGTTGTCCTCAGCATAACCATGTGCTAGAGTGTAGTATTCTTCAATTAAAGGACTGAAAAGAAATTCCAAACCTTGTTGTGACGAATCTGTCTTTTCTGCTGTAGGAACAACATTTTGTCTTGGGGGAACGAGGTAAGAGTTGTCATAATCTGACGCCTTTTGTCCTTGAGTAACGAGGCCTGAAGAGACATTTTCAACAGACATCTCTTGTCGTTGTGGTGCGAGGTCTGAACTGTTGTGATCAGACATCATTTCTTTGATTTCATCAAACTTGATATGAATGGACTCAACTATTAAGCGTGTTCTCTTGTTGTAAACACGATATCCCTTCGACTGAGTAGAATATCCCACCATGACACATGGATCCCCTTTTTCTTTCATCTTATCCAGATTTTCCCCATCTCTAGTTATGTAGCAAGTGCAACCAAAGATGTGAAGATGTTTTATTGAAGGTTTCCTGTCATTTATGATGTGATATGCCGTCTTTCCATGAGTGGATATGATGATTGATCTGTTCTGAGTATAGCATGCGGTTGCAACTGCTTCAGCCCAAAATGATAATGGAAGCTTAGAAGCTGAAAGCATCGTTCGAGCAGCCTCAACAAGAGTACGGTTCCGTCTTTCGACAACGCCGTTCTGTTCAGGTGTTCGAGGAGTGGAAGTTTGATGTTCAATGCCTTCTTCTTTGAAATAGGCATGGAGTGTCTTGTTCAAGAATTCCGTGCCTCTGTCAGTACGGACAGTAATCACTTGAGCTTGAAGATTGCGTTGAATCATCGTGAGAAAGTCTTTGAGAACTTCTGGTGTTTCATCCTTGGATCGTAGAAAAAGAGTCCAAGTGTATCTTGAATAGTCATCAACAATCACCAGAATATACTTCTTCCCATTTATGCTTGCAACGCGCATTGGACCACACAAGTCCATGTGAAGCAAATTTAGCCTTCCTTTGGAACTAGGAACTGCTTTTGTCTTGAATGAACTTCTTTTTGCTTTACTCATTTCACAAGACGAACAAAGTTGATCCTTGACATATTTCAACTTAGGTAAGCCTGTCATCTTTCTTTGAGAGTAAGGTGATGTAATCAAAGTATAAGCTGAGAAGTTCTCCTATGCCATAAACCTGTTGGAGGTTTAGTGAAGAATTTCAGGCCATGAAACAGATTGGAGTAGGATGACGTTGTTTCTGACGATATATTGTGTAGAGCTGGATCACGGATTACCAGTTAGTAAATCGTTTCCTGGATGTATTTCTTTTTTTTTTTATCAAAACAAGAGATTTCTGAAAGCAACTCTAAATCGCATCACCGAATGACCAACCGAGAAACGATTGTGCTTGAGGCCTTCGATCGTAATAAACCCGTTTGATCGTGGAATTTCTTGATTCTGATTCATAACTAAGAATTAGGAGCCAAATTGATCATTTCAAAAATGAACTGTACCCAGAAAAAATTTCTCCACAAAATTACACAGCAGCTTGAGATTGCCGTCATGTGCTTTGTGCATCCAGAGTCACAATGCATAGGAGAGTATATACATCGGCAAGAGATTAAAGGACGATGGAACATTGGAAAAATTGGTCCTAAGGAATTTGATATCTTCAAGAATTAGTAATCATAGAGACAATGTCTATCGTGGGACTTAATATTATGACCTCCTCTTTTCCTGATTGTAGGCCTCCATATCTTTTGGTCTATGTGGCATATGTGTGTCCATTTTATATCTGATGGAATTTCTTAGCGATTACCATTTACATTCCTAATATGTCTTTCTATAACCAACTCTTATTGTAACTTTGGATTTCTGATAGTGGACATTGATGCAACTGTTTTCTTATGGTGTGTTGCAACAGATTTGTTCGCTTTTCTCTTGGGTTTACTAGCACTAATAGGCACTACCTTAGGCTTCTTAGTTCTAGCGTTCACGTCATTCAAGTATCTAGAAACACAAGCATCATGATTAGAATTAAACACACATTTTCCACATTCAGCACAAACACATTCACAATCAAAGTTCTAGAATTTGAACTGTCATTACACGCAGTTACAGACTTTGTTTTCTTTAGGACATACTAGAAATCTATGATGGTCTTTCTACTTTTTCTTTTAAACACTTCACTTGACTATTGTTGGCACAACTTATCTTTACACTTGATTGACTTAAGCTATGGTTTGCTAACACTTATAGTGTGAATTTATCCTGACGATTTAGACATGGTGAGGATTAGTTTTCCTAGAAAGCAATGCAGGCAACTGCGTTCTCTATTTCGTGTTTTGGTAAGTGGCAATTCTATCCATTCGGGTTTAAGCAAATTCGAGTGTATTTTGCTTGATTATTCTCTGAGGGCAAATTCTGTTGAGTTGACTAGTTTAAAAAAACATAAGACACATTAGTTTTATATGATATTTCGTTTGAAAACTCTATTTCAGGGAGATTTGAAAAAGGAGTCGGTTTTCCTAAAACTGATGGTTTTGGAATCCGTTGAGCATTTGGTTGTCGAACAATAGATGGTTTATCAAACTGAGTTTCCACGGACTTTCCTTTGCATTTCTTAATGAGTTTCTTTAACTCACTAATGGCTATGTTCTTGTCTTGCATTTGAGCTTTCAAATCCTGTATTTCATGATATTGTTCATGTTCTTTTCGAAATACATTTGATTGTTTTTTTGCAAACTGGGTTGTTTTCAATTTGTTCTTTACATTGTTATAAGCAAGTTCAAGAGAAATCGGTGGTTTTCAGTTTAGCAAAACTCTTTAAAAGTTTATTATGAACTTCTTTGTTAACAGATTCAGTTTGTTTTGAAAACTTTTGTGCAAGACATTCACATTCTTTGACTTTATGAAGATACAAGCATTGTAATTCAGCATAAGCATTTAAAAGACAGAGAATGCAAATATGAACATGTAACATCCGTAGACACACACTCTTCGAGAAGTAGACATATATGTTGAAAAATCAGCTTTTCATATTCAAGTTTGTCAACTCTATTTCAAGCGGATTTAGGGTACCTCATAATCTTCATTTACAAGCATTTTGTTTTAAAGTTCATGTTCAAAACAAAAACTTCATTATTGAGTTTGTATGCAAAGAGGCATTAATAAGGTTTTCATCAAAAACTTTCCATATCTATTGAGTTGGCACCCGAAAAATATTCCTAGTCTGTTTAAACTAAGCTTGTCAACAATTTTTCGTAATTGATTGTTGTTAAATGTCATGTCGTTAACAAACTTGTTACTTTTACTAATGGATTTTGAAACGTGTAGAAGCAACGTTTTTAGCAATGTTCGGTTTTGTTCTAACAAACGGTTTCCTCCACATTATCTTCCTAACTTCTTTTGCGCGTTCTAACTGATAAAGATACTCCAGTGAGGGTGCTTTGAAAATTTCATAAAGACTATTTTGTCTTGTGTAATCATATGGTTTAACAGAATCTTTATTTAATTTTGATTACTCTTATTTGCAAGAGGTCATGGTCCTTTTTCCTATTAGGGGCAAATTGTTTGCATGATCAGAATTATCCTATGGGATCTCATACCAACGGGCTTTTCAGATTGAGCTTTCTTGAGGTACTTGGATAGCAAAGGTTCGTCTACTCTTTTTCATAATGTTAGATTTGGGTGCTAACATATGATCGGTCTGAATTGTATGATTACGATGTTGTTAACAATTTCATTCAAAAAACTTTAATTGTTTGTCCTTTCAACATCTTGTCAATATCTTTTTCTTCCGTTAACTTAAATCCGAAATGACTTATTTTCTCTTTGGAGTTGACCTTCAAATTGTGATTTGTTAAAGACTCCTTTTTACTAACTCATCTGTATTTTTTGATTGACAACTAAGTTTATAGGCTTTAGTTTTTAAACCTTCTTTTATGTCAATGTCTTTACGAGCTAATAGTCCTAGAGTTTCATTTAACTTTGTTTAAAGAATGTCATAATCAATCGTTCGGTCATTCTATTTGTTCTGAAGTGCAATAAGACAACTATCCCAACAACTAGTAGCCTCCCCTAGAGCCCTACTAGTGTTATCAAGGTTAGTTTTGCACTCCTTTAGTTCTTGAGTCAATGATGTATTTGCTTTCTTTAATTGCTTTAAAATCGTTTTGTTTTCCTCAGTATCAAGAGTTAAGTTTGCAATTTAACTTAGCAGTGCGCACGTCATCAGCATTCTGCAGTAATTATTCTCAGAATGTTCGGCTTTTCATTGGCAAACACATTATTTTCATCATTTTTTTTGTACTGTTCCAATGGTTGTTCAGTAGAACTGGATTTCTTCTTGTAGACCTCTGGATATTGCCATGAAATGTTAATGTGCTTCTAATTCTGTTCATCAATCTCTTATCGTGTCCGCTAGCCAATCAGCTTGATATGCTTGTAGTGGAACACTTGTCAGCTTGTTTGCACATCATAATCTCCCCCACTACCTTGTGATACGTGTCGTCTTTAACCCGCTTTGGTTCCTGCCTTCTTTTGCATAGTGGGACAACTCCTTGCAATTTTAAACGCACTGTATCCCTGTTTGTTGCACTACCCGACTGCCTACAGTTCCCTAGTCCCAGCAACTGTCATTGTCCTTTGATTCCCAAACTGCCCTGACTGATTGTCGTTGTTATACCTTGGTTGGTTTTCAGTTCTTATTCAGGTGTTTGAAGAAGTTCGAAGGTTGTTGGTTGGTAGGTTTGGTACGAGCCTTTTGAAATACTTTTAAAGGAGTGCCAAATTTTTGATATCTTATCCATCGCGGCTTGTTAGGATCACTGTTATCTTCAGATATCTGGACGCAGATTGAGGTGTAACTGGTTTGGCGATCTCTTTGCCTTTGTGTCTGGTAGATGCACTAGGTCTTGTGGAAGATGATGTTGCATTAGTTCTTTGAGGTTTTGGGCTTTTTGGATACGTAATCTATTGAAGTATGGTTGAGCAGCCGCAAGAAGTGCTAATGGATTTGCACTTTTGGCTATTCTCTCAGCACGGATATCATTAACTTTATTTTGATACTTCTTCAGAATGTCAAAAAGTATGTGATATGATATGGTGTCTATTTCTTTCGATTGCTTGACAACCGTCACAAATCTTGACCATTCTGGTTGAATTTGTTGAAGAAATTGAACATTCACTTGCATTGTAGTAACTTGCAAGTTGTTTCTTAATTCATTCATCAGTTTATAAAACTGTGAGTAATACGACTCCATTGATTCTCCATCTCGAGAAGTAAACTTCCCAAATTCCCAGAACAGATTAGTCTTTACATCTTGTACGTTCAATGATTCACCCTGTTGTAGTCTTTCAATGGCTATCCACATCTCATTCGCTGTTTTACAAGCATCAACAGTGGAATAGATATCATCTCCAATACCAGTTAAAAGCAAGAAAATTTCTTCTTTTTCAGACAAAAAGTGTTCTTTGTTCTCTGGAGTCATGTTCAATACTGTTTCAATTGTTGTATGTTGTTGTATTGCAGGATTACCTTCCATTGCAGCAACAGCTTGAACTAGTACAGTAGATGGCACATAGGAACCAGATAGTATGCTTTTTCTCAGTCCCTCACCATTTGGTTTCGTGTCAATGTACCGTAGAAAACGTAATCTCCATTGTGAATATCTTCCTGGTCCAAGCATTGGTGGATGATCTTTTGAACCAGCTGCCATGATATTGTTGTGCATTTGACTATCTGTTAAGGATGTGTTGACTGGAGTAGACATGATGAATGAATGAATATGTATTATGAAGTGTGAAATATTTGTTGGATCTTAAGTGGATGTGATGTGATTGAAGTTGTGGTTTTGAATACAATTATCGATCACGGGATTTTACAAGTCTATGATTAAAACCGATAAAGAGTTTAACGGGATTTTACAAAATTAATAGAAAACCATGAGTGAGTAATTGATTGTGTTTAAGGTTTGTTTGTTGTGAATTGATTGTCTTTTAAGAGCTTGTTTGTGGTTTAGGTTGATTAATTGTCCTCGTAGTCCGAATTAAAGTCCAAAATCCTTCAAGTTTGTTTGTCTTGATGTTATGTTTTGATGTTATGTTTTGATTAGACAATGATTAATAGATTCCCAAATTCGGTCAAATACCACCTGATGCGCGGATCGACCTTGAGACAAAACGCAATGATCAAAACACAACCTTTAGACAAAACGCAATGATCAAAACGCAACCTTGAGACAAAACAAAATGATCAAAACGCAACCTTGAGACAAAACGCAATGAGCAAAATGCAACCTTGAGACAAAATGCAATGAACAAAATGCAACCTTGAGACAAAACGCAATGAACAAAACGCAACCTTCTAGGCAAAACGTAAGATTTGTTGTGATTTAGGCAGCATAACATTGAGATTTACTTTGATAAAGGGTCTTTAGTAGGCAAAACGCAATGACCAAAACACAATGAGAGCAAAACGCAATGACCAAAATGCAGTGAGAGCAAAACGCAAGAAATGTCAAATCGTACTTTTGTACTTTTTCCTTAAAATCCGGATCTGTGTCTTTTCTTCACCAAAACGCTATCAAGAACAAATAATACAAAAATGATCAAGATCAACCAAATAAGCTCGTTTTCAACCCAAATAAGCTTTAAACCCTTATAATTATGTTAGTAGATGAATATTAAACACACAATAACACG
The DNA here is from genome assembly GCA_026074375.1 of Tanacetum coccineum. NCBI lineage: Eukaryota > Viridiplantae > Streptophyta > Magnoliopsida > Asterales > Asteraceae > Tanacetum > Tanacetum coccineum. The sequence goes on along the minus strand of BQNB010039787.1, from coordinate 24,529 downwards.
ATTTTCCTTGTGATTCTTCCAAAATCAAACCAAAACGCAACCAAGAACCAAAAAAATAAGCCCAAACTTTTAAGCTTAAAATTCGATCTAGAAGTTTAAGTAAGGCTAGGAATGGTAACAATATAACCTGTTTAACACTTAGAACTAGGAAAGATCAAGATTAACAAACCAATAAGCCCTTAAAAAAATCAAAATGTGGGCTTTTTGAGCAAAATAAGCCATGAAAATTGCTTATAATCCACAATGGAATCACTTATCCACTTTAGGCTCTTGATACCAATTGTAGGATCCCGTATTTCACTTTCACTTCATATACCACACGAATCTAGATCAAGAAAATAGAAAGAGTTGATTTCTAGAGAGAGAAAGAAGAGAGAGAGAGTTAAGAGAGAATTTAGAAAAGAGAAATATATTAACTATAATCCACCACTTTTCCAAAGAGGAAAAGTTACTTATATACCCCAACACATTAAGTGACGTTCGAGATATTTGACTAGGACCCGGGCTCGGGTTTTGCTTGGGATTAAACCCGAAACATATACAATATTAGATTAACTATCGAGCCCGATTCCTGATACTTTCCTATTACAATGTTAACTAATTGATTTACCGAGACTAAAATACATAATGGACGAACTTCATGTTCAACTCAATATTTTAAGGCTAACATTTCCATATAGACACCACATTTTTAATCCTAACAAAGAGATCGTTTTCTTTATCACAACTAGTACTACAAAACTTAATTGTTTGCTAAGAACGTATTGTGTGTGTTAGTCATAAAGATATCTTATTTTAGATCTTGGTGGTTTTGCGTGTTTGCAAGTTTTACACGCACGCGTATATTCAAGAACGTTATCCGTTTGCCTTAATTGCTAAAAGGTATAGGTTTCTTGATCCTATTTTAATTACATAATTCTATACATGTTATATGTCTTCCGTTGTGTACTTGTGCTGATTATGATTAATAGGTTTATAAAATCCAACAGTGGTATCAGAGCCAGGTTGTAGAATTTGTAATTACATAGAATGTAAAATTAGGCATATAATTAGGGTTCTTGGTCAATTATTTATGCCCATTGGGCGTTTTATTTATAAAGATTAGATCTTTATTGTTGTTAAAATTAATTAGACGAAACCCTAGGTTGTATGAAATTTAATGTGTTAAAATTTGATTTATTAATTGGTTAATTGATCGTTTTAACTAGGGTTGTTAATTGATTATCCGTGATAAACACATGCATGTTTATCATGAATTGATATGTGATATATTATTTCTTGATTAAGTGTTAATTGTTCGTCATGCAAATCGGTAACTAAAGTTATAATACACATAAGAAAAGTGAGTTTTTTTAGTTTCGGATTGTTTGACACTCAGTCACTAAGAAAGCGTATTATATTCATATTAAGTCGAACAATTTTGAATTTTTTATGGTAGATCCGCGACTCAGTAGGCTACAACTTTGTAGTTTACTTCTAAGGTTGGGGAATACTCCTTTCTTGTCTGGTTAGGGCCTGAAGTCGGCTTAAATAAATAATCAGCTTTATATGCTATGTGGTATATATTTATATAAGGCTTACGCAATCGATTATATCGATGTATGTGGTCTGATTCATTGGAAGAATGAGCCTTATGTGAGTATATACATATTTTTAATTATTCGATAATTGTAATCATCGTTTTATGAGTTGCATGTGTTAATTGTTAATTGTTTAAATAAATGTTATGTGTTTTAGTTGTTTATATTTATTGTTTGTGTTTTTATAAGTTGTTGAATTGTGTAAAAACAAAAGGGTTTTTCGATAAAGAAAAATATAAACATGACTAATAATATATGAAATAAGATTTATTATAAACTATTAATTATGAAGTCATATGTATCACTCGGGTGTGGTTATCTATAATGTTGGAGCTCATACCTTAACTTTCCAGGACAAGACTTCCAATTTAATATGTTTATAATGTGTTTTCAATACTAAAAATCAATAAGTTTACTAATGACGAAATTTGCTTAAGAATCATTTATTTGCTTGACTTGCATAAGGGTTCGAGGTATCTCGTGGTAAGGCTTAAGGTGTTGCCCTACCTTACTACGAAACCATACTCTATAATTTTTCCCGCAAGGTCTTGCGAGTACATGGTTATAGCAAATGGTCTAGGGTTTGAATGACTTTTAATCTTTTCTCGCGCCACTACATGCTTCGACATATGAGACAATTATTGGAAGAACTTGTTTACTTGTACACTTGTAGAGTACAATATAAGGTTTAGTCATTCTTTAATCTTTTCCCTGGTAAATTTTATGATTTTTGATTTGGAAACATGAATTGAATCATCAATTTGTTTTAAGGTGTATTATCACTGGTTTATACACATGGTGGTATGGAAAATTTGGTGATACACCATAATAAATAACTTAATTGAGTAAAGTTTTTATTAAAATCTATGATACGAAGATGTATGCATGCTTCTTCATACTACCCTTATAAATAAGTTATTGCCACCCAATTTGAAAGAACACTTGCAATTGCCTTCTACATTATGTAAGACGTGTGTAGATTGCAACCCAAGGTGATTATACACTTTTCGTGAGACGTTGGTGTTACATAATCATCGTTATTTATTGGGCGACTTAATCGAGTTAAGTTGATGAGACCTTAAGCTCGAGGAATAGATGGGATGAAACATGCTTACTTGTTCATTAGTGAAATAAGGCAAGTCCCATAATGGTTTATATAACACCTCGTGTTTTCAGGTCATGTCACGACTTCAATTATTTCATCATTTCATATTTATAGGGTTATACATGTTTACTTTTCTTACTTAACTCGTCTAGTTAAAATTTAATGAGTAAATTTAACCAAGACCTTTTAATAACATGAATAATACTACGTTGAACTAAAGACACTAGTAACATTTTTCCTTACGACTTAGCTAACCATAAACGTATATATATGTTATCATTTCACCGCCATCTAGCGTTTAGCCTTAAGGAGTAAACGAACAAGTTGTGTGTTTCTACACACGTTAAGATGGTACACAATAAAAATTAATTAGGCAATTAAACCTAGTTCAAGAAACAAATAAATCTTCCTACAATCTAGCAAGGAATCGTGTACACTCTTATTTCAAATTCTTCAAACCGTATTATGCAACTAGATAAAAGAGTACTTAAACCCATTAAACCTTAAAGCCTAATACAAGAAACTAAAAGAAAACTCTTATAAAAACTAGACCAATTTTTTGTATATACCAACTTCACAAAAACCTACACTTGTCAAATTTAGATAAGATATACAAAAGATCCCATCTCATAATATAACTCTATTACTCCTTGGATAAAACCCATGTCCCCTTTTATCAACCCTCAAAAACCACGTGATATCTTGGCCTAGTTTTCCTTGCTTCTGCATCCCACAATACACCAACAGTTTTCACCTTTAATTCACTATAATTTGACCATGTATATGCTACAAAAATCATTGCCTTATTCGGATTTACAAAAAAATGTGACTTTTAGTTAGAATACTATGCATAACATACTATTCGAGTATAAAAAGACTTGCATTCTTCTTTGCAAACACAAAGAACACAACACAACCCAAGTATCATCTTTGTTTTTCGACTCACATACAACCCACATATTCGCACCATCACTTTCATTATAACCCTAAAACTCTAAGAAAACCCTAACTAGGTTCTTGGGTGTTTTGTTTCCTTGTTGGTCATCCTCATTAAGGCAGCAAGTAGGGGTGTGTTCATGATCAAAGGGGTGCAAACAGTTGTGAAAAATCATTGGTTTGGGTGTTTGGTTCGTGTCTACGTAAGGGGTAAAAAGCTTCGTGCGTTTATCACTTCTTTAGGCCAAGTTCTTCGCTTTCAACTCTGCGTCTTTGTGAGTTATCTATCCTTATTACTCATCCTTAATATGCAATCTATATGTCATTGTAGTGTGCTTGAAAATCCTTTAAAACAAAATGGTTTTGTTCACCTTCTGATGCGTAGCAAATAAACGGGTAAAAACCACATAAAACTTATAAGTGACTAATACAACTTGAGCCATGTTTATGTTAAGGATATAGGTGTAGAAGGCCAGCCATTTTATGGCTTGATCATGTTATTGAATAAAAAGAAAAGAATCACGCCTGTTATAACTATTATAAATCGCAAGTTACATGGATAGTTTTTGAGTACATGATTCGGCTAGTAGGAATTGAGTATAAAATCAAAACTTAGTTATTACTTATAGAGAACGTATAAGGGATTGTTTTGCCCCTAAAATCATTAAATTTCGTCAAGTATTGACAAAGTTAGAAGGTCTCAAAGATAGGCAAAAATCTGTCATTTACACTGTTTTAAAACTGCCCTGATAGATCGACTTTAGGCTTTGTTTCAACCCAATTAAACTTGGAGATAAGGTCAGCACATAGGGGCTTTTTGTAGTTGACACGGTGAGCTTTATTTAGAAATTCGAATCATTAAAAACGGTTGAGTAATGAGTTTGCAAACTGATCATAAAGTTAGTACTGCTGCCATGTTTCGACCAAGTTAATACTGTTGGCTAAATGAACGACACCCCTTACTTTGGCCTCGTTTTTAGTCACTATAACGAATTCAAATTTTAAAACCTATAAGAAATGAATTGTTGTACTCCTGGCCTAGTTTTCAAAGGTACTTTTGGTTTGTCATAATATCCTGTAACGAACTCGCAAATGTGACCTTAAGTTAGTGTTGCTGTAAGTCACTCGAAAACACTTAACTAAATATGAGTTTGTTGCTTGTAACATGTCGGACACCCCACCATTTAGCCCATTTATTATCCTTGTTAAATGACCTTTTTGGACAAGACTTAGTTAACGAAAGTTGTAGACGACCTGGTCAGGTTTACAAATCTGTTTTTAGTTGGCATTTTTGTTAAGTAATGAATCTGAAAAATGATCCTAAAACTCTACGTGTGCCACACGAATTTAGAAATAAAAACTTAACTTTTCCTCTAACACATTTTCCTTATTTTTGTCACAACTTAGCCGATTTATTAGACGCACTTAGAGACCAAACCAAGGACCAAACTAAACTAGTATTTTAGTGTATATGCGACCTAGTTTCCAAAATGTCTGATGTCGTAAATTGCATACTTGTATTTTGAACGTATTGGCATAATAAAGTTGACCACTTTAACATGAGGATTTACTTTCAAACATCATTATTTTAAATGGAGCTCAAGCACACACTAGGGATGAGATTGCAAGTATTTAGTTTTATATTTTCCGTTTAGTAAGTATGTATTATTTTTACGTAGGTTGCGGATAAAACCTCTTGCATCATTTTTTGTGCCACTACCTTGCTATTCCGTTATCATTACTTGATGTGAGTTTATAGTCCTCATCTTACACTTTTAATCATTTATCAAATCTCGGGGATGAGATTCATGTTTGTTTTTACAAAATGGATGCAAGTACATTTTAAATTCAAATATTACGAGTTTTCCTAAGTAGATATAACCCACTATGCCCATCATCATGAACTATTAATTACTGGATTGTAAGCGCGAATGTTATGAATAGATCTATTTGGGAATTAACATCCCCGTTCTGGCAAGTAGCACTTGCTAGTTTACTGGTTGGCCAGAAACGACGAACGTATACCATTTCGAATTCATACATGTTACGGGTTGAACATCTACATTGGGCACCATAATTTATATGTATTTGATATACATACATTGCTTAGCTTCAGTGTCACGTAATACATTTTTGTGATATTGTATTCGTTACTCTATTACAGGGAAATCTTGCTTTCCGCTTCATTAAATTTATAAACTTATAAATTCACCAACATTATTGTTGACAGTTAAAACATATTTCTCAGGTCAATAAGGTGCAAGTCATGGGTACATTGGATGGTCGTCTTTTGAAGTCATATCACTACTAAGATTTGCGTGCATTACATTTTGGGATATTGTTATGTTGTGAAATCTTTACTTTTCAAGCTGAACAATTTAAGCCTATGGGCTTTTGTAACAAACCATTTATGAAATCCAATGTATCAGTTTTCAAACGACTCTTTTAGAGGTCGTTCTTATCTCTTGTGTTATTGATCTATGAAGTAATACCCCTGGAATATCATATTCCGCTGCGACCTATTTTGGAGGTGTTACAGATTGGTATCTAGAGCCAAGGTTATAGAGAACCAGGTCAAATGTTTTTACTTGGTTTATAACCGTTTTTCAAACATTGCGTCAGTCAAAAGTTTTCAAAGGGACATGCATGCAAACAAGTAGTGTTGCATCTAATTGCATCTAATATACATGCTTACATGTCATGCATCATTTTAGCATTAGTTAATTATACTAAGTGCTTACATAGGTTATATACGTGTTAATATTACATTACGTATATTATTGCTGGTCTTATATAATATACTTATACAAGTTTATATTATGGTTACAGATTAGCCATGTAATCAGATAACGCATCATCTGCAGTCACCTATACGTCCATATCCTCTGATATCAAAGGACTATCATAGGGCATTCCACTTGTGAATGACGGCGAGCTCCCGGAGATGGACCCCTATGAGGAGGTTGCCCAACAAGGGCAGGTACCCCCACTGTCACCTGCTTTTGTACCTGACCTCATGGAATTGGATGAGCATGTACCAGCATATGTTCTGAAGCCAGAGCACCCGGAGTACCATGCACCATCAGATGATGACATTCAGGTCAAGGATCAGCCTTATGCTGATGACGCTTCACCGACTGTTGAGTCACCTGGATACATTGCTGACTCGGATTTGATAGAGGACGATATTGATGAGGGTTCTATTGATTATCCATATGAGCCCAAGGATGGCGAGGAGGATGACGATGAGGATCCGGAGGAGGATCCTAATGAGGAGCATGAGCCTGAGGATGAGGATACTAAGGATGAGGAGCCCTCTAAGGGTTCCGATGAGACTAAACCGTTCGAGGAGGACAAGACTGCTGTCATACCACCACCACCACCTAGACTCCGTGGAGCGAGGATATCTGTCAGACCTCAGACACCTATGGCCGCTTCTACCCAGACATTGATTAATGCATTTGCTGCTGGATCACCTCTATTTCTACTACCACCGACCAGCCCTGCCTATGACCAGGCACCATTAGGTCATAGGGCAGCCATGATCCGTATAAGAGATGACATCCCCAAGGAGGACATACCACCTCGGAGTAGATTTGTACTTACTGCTCCCCCACCTAGGTGTCATGTAGCAAAGAGTTCTACAGCTTCTGCTAGAGCACCTAGAGGTCAGTATGATTTTATTGATACTATTGAGGCAGGATAGGGTTTGATTCGTAGTCTTGGTCATGATGCCTGGAGTATTGCTAGAGCTGCTAACAGAGCAGAGGATGTTGGTTATGTTAGAGCTTTACAGGCTTTTGAGCATAGGATGATGACTTCTATTGAGGAAGTCAACTTAAGGGTCAGCTACCAGGCACAGGTTCTTAGGCAAGAGAGTGTGTATTTCTATACACATCTTCGTAACGCTTGGACTGACCACAGAGACATTAGACTTGAGATTGATGTAGTGAGAGGCCAGAGGACTGCTTCCGAGACGAAGTTACATGAGGTACGTCAGGCTTACCTTAGTTTCGAGGCTCAGAACAGGGCATTATTGGCGCGACTTGAGACACTAGAGACTCACATGAGTCGTATGGAGTGACAGCGCCATAGAGCTGAGGATGATGCAGTCAGACAGATGATGCGTATCCATGTACTAGAGGCTAGAGCTCAGATTGATATAGTGGAGGACACTGACAGTAGTTGTTAGTTGTACTTTTCATTCCTAGCTATCTTGTATAGTCTATTAAGTTTTATGGGTAACTCCCAGCTAATAGACTCTAGGACCGTATTTTCATTTTCTATACTAGATCATTAGTGGTCATTTTGTATTCAAACAAATTATGTATGATTCGACATTTTGTTATGAAATGTTGATGTTTAATGTTATGAGTGACATCATTTGTTATTTATTCATTCTCCATTGTATTGTGGTGTAGTTATTATTATCATACCCATTTGAATCGACATTGTGATTATATCTCACGTACATTGTATTCTTGTGATTAATAGAATCATGCTTGTAACAAGACAAGGAACAAACGATACCATGACTCCAGAATCCATTCAAGCCATGATCAATTGGGCAAGCCAAAGAAACTCTACCTATACTCAGGATGATGCAAGCCAAAATTTGGTTGGAGTACTCAAAAGGCTTGTGCAACCTGCACGTGTCTGTTCCTACGCCGATTTCATGAAATGCCAACCCTTGAACTTCTAGGGAACTAAAGGCGTTTTTAGCCTGTCTCAATGGATCAAAAAGATGGAATCAGTATTTCACATTAGCGGTTGTGCCGTTGATAATCAAGTGAAGTTCGCTACCTGCACTCTACTAGGTGCTGCACTAACCTGGTGGAATAGCCATGTGAGAACCTTAGGTCATGATGCTGCCTATGCTATGACTTGGGGAACTCTCAAGAAGAAGTTTACGGACAAATATTGTCTAAAAGGTGAAATCAAGAAACTTGAAATTGAACTGTGGAATCTTAGGGTCAAGGGAAACGATGTTGCAGCCTATACTCAGCATTTCCAAGAACTAGCCTTGATGTGCACCAAATTTCTTGCTGATGAGACAGAAAAGGTTGACAAGTACAACAGTGGACTTCCTGATAACATTCATGGGAATGTTATGTCTGCAAGACCCAAAACTCTTGATGATGCTATCGAGTTGGCCAAAGACTTGATGGATCAGAAACTATGCACTTATGCAGAAAGACAAAATGACAACAAAAGGAAGGCTGGGGATTCATCAAGAAACAATCAACAACCTCACAAGAAGAAAAATGTAGCTAGGGCATACACTGCTGACCCTGGTGAAAAGATGGGTTATACTGGAACTCTACCTCTGTGCACCAAGTGCAATTACCACCACACCGGGCAATGTGCACCCAAATGTGGAAACTGCAAGAGGTATGGTCATGCTACCAATGATTGGCGGGTCAATACCAACAATAACAACAATAACAACAACAATCAAAAGTTAGGAGCATGCTATGAATGTGGTAACACTGGGAACATAAAGAAGAATTGCCCAATACTAAAGAACTGTGGAACTTGGTAATGGGAATGGCATAGCTCAAGGAAGAGCTTATGCATTTGGGGAGGAAGAGATGCCAGCCCAGACTGTAACGTCATCACGGGTACGTTTCTCCTCAACAACCGTTATGCTACAATTTTGTTTGATACTGGTGCGGATATGAGCTTTGTATCTACCACCTTTAGTGCCTTGATTAACATTACCCCATACATTTGAAAACTCATTATGTCAGTAGGGAAATTTAGCCAATGGGAAAATCATAGGAGTTAACACCATAATTCGAGGTTGCACTTTAAACTTCATGAATATTCATCCTTTCAACATCGACTTGATGCCGGTCCCACTCGGTAGTTTTGACGTCATTATTGGGATGGACTGGTTAACAAAGTATCATGGAGTGATCATCTGTGATGAGAAGATTGTACGTGTTCCTTTCGGAAGAGAGATGTTAATTTTTCAAGGCAATGGCAACAAACAAAAGGGGGGGGAAAGAATCCCGACAAATTCATTTGTGCACTAAAGCACAAGAGTATTTGTCAAAGGATGTGATGGATGTCTTTTTGGCATACATTACCACGAAGGAAGACAAAGACAAGTCAGAGGGGAAGCGACTTGAGGACGTGCCAATTGTCAGAGACTTTCCTGAAGTTTTTCCTGAAGACTTGTTAGGTATTTCACCATCTCGACAAGTAGAGTTCCAAATTGATTTGGTACCAGGTGATGCACCTATAGCACTGGCGCCTTATCGGTTGGCACCATCCAAAATGAAAGAACTGGCAGAACAACTTCTATAACTATCCAACAAGGGATTTATAAGACCCAGCTCTTCACCCTGTGGAGCCCCGGTCTTGTTCGTCAAGAAGAAAGATGGATCTTTTCGCATGTGCATCGATTATCGTGAACAGAACAAGTTAACGGTGAAGAACCGTTATCCACTTCCTAAAATTGATGACTTGTTCGATCAACTTCAAGGGTCGAGTGTCTACTCGAAATTCGACTTACGATCAGGTTACCATCAGTTGAGAGTTCGCGAAGAAGATATTCCCAAGACCGCATTTAGGATGCGTATGGGCATTATGAATTCCAAGTAATGCCTTTTGGTTTGACAAACGCACCGGTAGTATTTATAAACCTCATGAATCGGGTGTGCAAACCTTATTTGGATAAGTTTGTGATTGTCTTTATCGATGATATACTAATTTATTCAAAGAACAAGGAAGAGCATGAAGAGCATCTCAAATTAATTTTAGAGTTACTTAAGAAAGAGGAGTTGTACGCCAAATTTTCCAAGTGTGAATTTTGGATTCCAAAAGTACAGTTTCTCAGACACGTGATTGATAGCAAAGGCATTCATGTAGATCCAGCAAAGATCAAGTCAATTAAAGATTGGGCGTCTCCTAAGACTCCGACAAAGATCCGCCAATTTTTAGGACTTGCCAGTTACTACCGCAGATTCATCGAGGGGTTCTCCAAGATAGCGAAGTCAATGACTAAGCTGACTCAGAATAATGTGAAGTTTGACTGGGGATAAAAGGAGGAAGCCGCATTTCAATTGATTAAACAAAAGCTGTGTAGCGCACCCATTTTGGCCTTGCCTAAAGGATCAAAAAACTTCATTGTTTATTGTGATGCGTCGCATAAGGGTTTGGGTGTCGTGCTTATGCAAAAACGAGAAAGTTATAGCCTATGCTTCTCGACAACTAAAGATCCATGAGAAAAACTACACGACTCATGATCTAAAACTTGGTGCTGTGGTGTTCGCTCTTAAGATGTGGAGACATTACTTATACGGGATAAGGTGCATCGTATTTACCAGTGTTGTAAATATCGCTCGGCGGTTGACCCCCTTTAAGCGATATATCGGTCTTGGCGGCGATATATCGGTTTCTCGGCGGAGACCCTAAATTATAAAGGAATTCTGCAATATATATATATATATCATTTATTTTTTATATATATATATATATATATATATATATATATATATATCATATGATAATTAGTTTTTATTATTCTTATTATTTTTATCTATATATCTTATGTTTATGTTGTTATAATTATACATTAGTGTGGTTTTAATTCAGTTTGTTACTTTTTTAAATCTCGATCAAGAAAATCAGAATACCAAAAAAAAAACCCCAAAATCGGCCGACTTTGACCGATTTTGACCAAAACCGATTTTTTACCGATAAGTGAAAAAACGTATCGGCTTACCACCAATAAGTGATATATCAATGATATATCGGCTGCCAAGGCTGATATTTACAACACTGGTATTTACCGACCACAAGATTTTACAACATATCCTTGATCAAAAAGAGTTGAACATGCGGCATTGGCATTGGTTGGAGTTGCTTAGTGATTATGATTGTGACATTCGTTATCACTCGGGAAAAGCAAACATAGTTACTGATGCATAAACAGATAAAGGGGGGGGGGGAAAAAATAAAAAAAAAAAAAAAAAAAAAAAAAAAAATAAATACAATAAAAAAAAAAAAACAAAAAAAAAAAAAAGAAACAAAAAAAAAAAAAAAAAAAAAAACAAATAAAAAAAAATAAAAAAAAAAAAAAAAAAAAAAAAAAAAAATAAAAAAAAAAAAAAAAAAAAAAAAGGGTTAAACTTTTAAGGGTGCGAGCCTTTGTAATGACTATTTGCTTGAATCTTCCTCCATATACATCCTACGTAAGCTTAACCGAAGCGTTAATAACCTATAAAAATCACTGCTAAAGATGTTGGGGGTATGCTTCAGAGTGACCTTACAAGGTATAAGATTTGAACCCCGTGCAGGGCGGAACTTTATGTTTTATCACAATCAGAGTTGGTTACCGTGTTATGGCAAACTTAATGGACTTTAGTCTGCACGAGTCCGCATAAGTCAAAATATTCTATTCATCCGGGTCTTTGAAGAAGATGTACCAAGAATTGTAGCAGTTGTATTGGTGGCCTAACTTGAAGGCGGAATATTGCCACTTATGTTAGCAAGTGTCTGCTTGTTCTTAAAGTCAAGGCAGAGCATATCAAAACTTCCAGTTTACTAGTCCTAACCGAAGATTCCAGTATGGAAGTGGGGGAGAAAATCACCATGGATTCGTCTTCTAAACTCCCTAAGACGACAAGGTTATGATATCATTGGGTGATCGTTGATGTCTTACAAAATTCACTCAACTTCCTACCACATGAGGAAACACGGATCATGGAGAACGTTAATGATGCTTTACATGAAGGAAGTAGTCACCCGACATGGTGTTGACCTGTTTCCTATCTATCTCCGATCATGATGGTTAGAGTTACAATCACTATTCTGGAAAGTAATTAATTTAAGGCATTGGGAACTCGTTGGACATGAGGTACGGGCCTATCATCCCGAAATGCAGTAAAGTGTAATGTACTATCCAAACTTTGGAAGACAAGTCGCCTCTTGAATGTTAGTCTTTGGAAAGAATTGGGATAGTCATTTACAATAGTGGAATTCTCTCTTTACAACAACAGTTCCATACCAGCATGAAGGTTGATACCATTCGAGGCCTGTTAGGCGAAAAGTTTGTCGATACCCGATATGTTGGGTTGGAAGTTGGAGTTTGCTCAGCTTAACTAGTCCTGAAATAATTCATGAACCACCAAGGAAGATCGCTCCAATCAAAAGCTGATCCACGCCGCTCGTGATCGACAAAAAGAGCTATGCAACAACATTGGACATAAACCAATGGTTTTTCAAGTTTGGGGACAGGGTCCATGTTAAAAGAGTTTTCACCTTGGTAAGGAGTTGTACAGTTTCTGGAAACGGGGGAAGTTATACCTAGGTTGTCTGGACCTTTAAAGGTAATTGAAGAGTCAGAAATGTTTTCCTATACTGGAGCTTAACCACCACAATTTAAGCGAGTTCATAACCGTTTCACGTGTCAAATCTGAAGTAAGTGTCTGTTGTTGATTCAATGGTGATTCCATTAGAAGGAACTTCGTGTTGGTGACAAGCTCCACTTATGTTGAAGCAAACCAGTAGAAGTTAATGGATAGTGAAAATCAACAATTGAAGAGGTGTCGCATTCCCATCATAAGGTTAGAATGGAACTCTAACTAGAGGTCCTGAGTTTACCTAGGAACGTTAGGATCTTTTCATGTTAGAAGTTCCATCATCTCTTCTCATGTCCGCTCCGTGACATGTGTCGCGTCAGTATGCCTTGAGGACAAGGCTCATTTAACGGGGGAAGACTATAACACCTCGTGTTTTTAGGTCATGTCGCGACTTCAATTATTTCATCATTTCCTATTTATAGGGTTATACATGTTTACTTTTCTTACTTAGCTTGTCTAGTTAAATTTTAATGAGTAAATTTAACCAAGACCTTTTAATAACATGAATAATGCTACGTTGAACTAAAGACACTAGTAACATTTTTCCTTACGACGTAGCTAACCATAAGCTTATATATATGTTATCATTTCCCCACCATCTAGCGTTTAGCCTTAAGGAGTAAACGAGCAAGTTGTGTGTTTCCACACACGTTAAGATGGTACACAATAAAAATTAATTAGGCAATCAAACCTAGTTTAAGAAACAAATAAATACCTACAATCTAGCAAGGAATCGTGTACACTCTTGTTTCAAATTCTTCAAACCGTATTATGCATCTAGATAAAAGAGTACTTAAACCCATTAAACCTTAAAGCCTAATACAAGAAACTAAAAGAGCACTCTTATAAAAACCAGGCCAAAATTTTCGTGTATACCAACTTTAAAAAAACCTACACTCGTCAAATTTAGATAAGATATACAAAGATCCCATCTCATAATATAACTCTATTACTCCTTGGACAAAACCCATATCCCCTTTTATCAACCCTAAAAAACCACGTGATATCTTGGCCTAGTTTTTCCTTGCTTCTGTTTGTACACAATAACCATCAGTACTCTCCTTTTATTCTCTGTACTTGTGACCTTCTATATGCCAAATTTCCCTTTCCTTTTTCGGATTTACACTAAAACTGGTACTCTTCTATTGGATTACTATGCATACCATAGCTATTCGAAAATGAAATGCATTCTTTTTTGCAACACTACTAGAAACAACAACACTACGCCTGGTTCATCTTTGTTTTTCGACTGACATATAACCCACATATTCACACCATCACTTTCACTATAACCCTAAAAGTCCAAGAAAACCCTAACTAGGTTCTTGGGTGTGTTTTTTCCTTTTTGGTCGTCCTCATAAAGGCAGCAAGTAGGGGTGTGTTCGTGATCATAGGGGTGCAAACAGTTGTGAAAAATCATTGGTTTGGGTGTTTGGTTCGTGTCTACGTAAGGGGTAAAAAGCTTCATGCGTTTATCACTTCTTTGGGCCAAGTTCTTCGCGTTCATCTCTACATCTTTGTGAGCTATCTATCCTTATTACACATTCTTAATATGCAATCTATATGTCATTGTAGTGTGCTTGAAAATCCTTTAAAAATAAAATGGTTTTGTTTACCTTCTGATGCGTAGCAAATAAATGGGTAAAAACCCCATAAAACTTGTAAGTGACTAATACAACTTGAGCCATGTTTATGTTAAGGATATAGGTGTAGAAGGCCAGCTATTTTATGGCTTGATCATGTTATTGAATAAAAAAAAGAATCACGCCTGTTATAACTATTATAAATCGCAAGTTACATGGATAGTTTTTGAGTACATGATTCGGCCACTAGTAATTGAGTACAAAATCGAAACTTGGTTATTACTTATAGAGGACGTGTAAGGATTGTTTTGCTCCTGAAATCATTAAATTTCATCAAGTATTGACAAAGTTAGAAGGTCCCAAAGATAGGCAAAATCTGTCATTTACACATGTTTTAAACTGCCCTGATTTGATTCGACTATTAGGATTTGTTCATCCAATTAAAACTGGGCAGTAAGGTCAGCACATACGGGCTTTTTGTAGTTGACATGGTGAGCTTTATTTAGAAATTTGAATCATTAAAAATGGTTAAGTAATGAGTTCGCAAACTGATCATAAAGTTAGTATTGCTGCCATGTTTTTTTGACCAAGTTAATACTGTTGCTGAATGGTCGACACCCCTCACTTTGTGCTCGTTTTTGACCCCGTTAACGACCCCGACACACTAAACTTATAAAATACGAATTATTGTACTCCTGGCCTAGTTTTCAAAGGTATTTTTGGTTTGTCATAACACTGTGTAACAAGTTTGTAATCCGCGAACAAAGTTGGCCAAAAGTCACTCAAAAACACTTAACTAAAAATGAGTTTGTCTGCCTTGTAACCTAGTTGCGACACCCCACCCCTTTAGCCCCATTTTTAACCCGTTAAATGACCTTTTTGGACAAGACTTAGTTAACGAAAGTTGTAAACGACCTGGTTAGGTTTACAAATCTGTTTTTAGTTGGCATTTTTGTTATGTTAATTATCGAATATAAAATGATCCAAAAACTCTACGTGTGCCACACGGATTTAGAAATAAAAACTTAACTTTTCCTCTAACACATTTTCCTTATTTTTGTCACTACTTAGCCGATTTATTAGACACACTTAGAGACCAAACCAAGGACCAAACTAAACTAATATTTTAGAGTATATGCGACCTAGTTTCCAAAATGTTCGATGTCGTAAATTGGGTACTTGTATTTTAAACGCATTGACCTAATAAAGTTGACCACTTTAACATGAGGATTTACTTTCAAACATCATTATTTTAAATGGAGCTCAAGCACACACTAGGGACGAGATTGCAAGTATTTAGTTTTATATTTTATGTTTAGTAAGTATGTATTATTTTTACGTAGGTTGCGGATAAAGCCTCTTGCATCGTTTTTCGTGCGACTACCTTGCTATTCCGTTATCATTACTTGATGTGAGTTTATAGTCCCCATCTTACACTTTTAATAATTTATCAAATCTCGAGGATGAGATTCATGTTTGTTTTTACAAAATGGATGCAAGTACATTTTAAATTCAAATATTACGAGTTTTCCTAAGTAGCTTATAACCCCACTATGCACAATCATCATGTCATGAACTGTTAATTACTGGATTATAAGCGCGAATGTTATGAATAGATCTATTTGGGAATTAACATCCCCATTCGGGAAAGTAGCGTTTGCTAGTTTACCAGTTGGCCGGGAACGACGAACGTATACCATTTTGGACTCATAGATGTTACGAGTTGAACATCTATATTGGGCTTCTTCATTTATATGTATTTGATATACATACATTGTTTAGCTTCGATGTCATGAGCTTAGCGCATATCGTAATACATTTTTGTGATATTGTATTCGTTACTTTATTACAAGGAAATCTTGGCATCCGCTTCATTTAATTTATAAACTTATAAATTTACCAACATTATTGTTGACAGTTTAAACATGTTTCTCAGGTCAATAAGGTACAAGTCATGGGTACATTGGATGGTCGTCTTTTGAAGTCATATCACTACAAAGATTTGCGTGCATTACATTTTGGGATATTGTTATGTTGTGAACTCTTTACTTTTCAAGTTGAACAATTTAAGCCTATGGGCTTTTGTAACAAACAATTTATGAAATCTAATGTATCAGTTTTCAAACGACTCTTTTTGAGGTCGTTCTCATATCTTGTGTTATTGATCTATGAAGTAATACCCCTAGAATATCATATTCCGCTGCGACCCATTTTGGGGGTGTTACATGTGGTAACATGTAACTCATTCGCTCAATTGCTCGGTCGTGATGAGTATTCTATCATAAGCTTGGCAAGGATACACATCTCCACCACTAAAGCCAAGGAGTAACAAGTTTATAAAGGTAAATATGGGTTTTTGTATGGAAAGGCGTACAGTTTGATCATTCTACAATCTTTCACCAGAAGTACCATTCCAACAAGGCAGCTGAAGCACACATATACACCCGGAACGCCGGGATAGACATGAGTGTTTGATCACATCCCTATTTGAATTTAACCAACGGTTAGGATGAAGAATTATATAGGGTAAGAACCTTCTAACTTTCACCAAAAGTCGTAAACCAACAAGGTACAAGACATGCATACACACCCGGAATGCCGGGATAGACATACATGTTCGTATGAATCCTCATTCGCGTAAAACCAGAGGTTAATCATTAGGTGAGAGGGAAGTAAATTGTTGTTAAATAAAAATCAAGAAACAAATAGATTAAGGCTTAAAGTACAAGTTGCTAGACACTTATTTCCCCACACTACTATTTACAACATCTTGATCATTGATCAAAAACAACAACCTAAGTTGGCGTTCCCATAACGGTCAACTCCCCAATCATTCCAAAACTTTACATACTCTACAAGGCAAGTGGCGATATCTTCCACTTTGTACAATACTCTACATCGTTGATTTTTGTTGACGTATCAACGAATAATCAATCCTTCGTATAATTCCTTCGGTAATGCTCTTTGCGAAACGATTATCTTCAAACTTCTTTCTCTTTTTGTATTTTTCCATTTTTTTCGCTAACTATACTTCAATTCTCGGTGTAGTTTCACCATCTTCACGATCATAATAATTCCGGATAATTCCTTTGGTAATTTCTTTGTTCTTCGGATTCACCATTAATTGTGAATGTAGTAAAATCACATGAGCTTTGACTACTAGTATACATTCCCATTTGCAATGTGCAAATTTCTAACCGCACCAAAGATAGAAAATGACACAAGACTCGAGAAATACATAATTTACACTTTAAGCAACTAGCAACTGTAAATTAAACTTAATATAACAGGGTAGGTTAAGGTGTAAGGGTGTAACGAAACAAATAATTGGTGTAAATTCCTAAAGGATTGGCTCTACGGGTTGTTCTAGTGGATCATCACTCTAAAGATGAGAGTGGAAGGGTTTAAACTGGAGGTTAACTAACCGGTGTAGTTAGTTAATAAACAACATGTATAGGCGATTTGGTTGTAATCCTAAGATTTACCAATTTAAACAAGTTACTCCAATTAAATCCATAATACTCATTATTGTGGTCTCGAATAGATATACCAAGCCAAGTTCTAAAGTCTACAACATCACCGGCACACTCATATTTT
>BQNB010039786.1:5739-47853 GCA_026074375.1 Tanacetum coccineum | reverse complement strand
CTTTTGCCTTGGTCAAGGGCATTCGGTTAGGATCTGTATTAGGGTTGCTATATAAGTATATACTAAGCCACGAACCACTAATCTTAAAGGTATCTAATTTTATCACGGGAAAAGATTATAGAATGATCAAAATCATTCAAACCCTAGACCATTCGCGACTTCCTACATAATATACAAGGTAAGAAAACTACAACGTAGTCTGGTATTATAGGGTAATGGTATCAACAAGACCGAAGTCTTGATGAGTCTCCCCGAACTTTATCCTTGCAACTATATAATACTTTTGCAAATTACGTCATTAATAAAATTTTAAACCTTTAAAGATAGCAAAACATATTATAAACCTGATTCTTGCTGGCCTCGGCGTGAGTATGTTTAAAACCATGTAAACCTGATTCTAAATTTTAAACCTTTAAAGATAGCAAAACACATTATAAACCTGATTCTTGCTGGCCTCGGCGTGAGTATGTTTAAAACCATGTAAGGGCGACTCATTTAAGTGCTACATAAGACCTTGCAAGAATTAGTTTATAATAAATCAAATTTCATATAGTTTTAGTCCGGATTATTTTTGTTTTCGAAAAACCCTTTGCTTTTGATGTACAATACATAATAATTTATCAAAAGCAAACAAATAAACATAAACAACTAAAACATATGTCCGATTAACACATTAATCACATACCACATGCATAACCAATTGATAATAACCTAAAATCTATGTGATTTAAATTAAAGACACAGCATAAAACTGTCAAAACAATTTAAATTTCACTTCAGGTCACGTCAGAGTGTAGCTAGAATCTTCTCGAGCCTTAGCTCAAAACTACAAAGTTGTAGATCTACGATTCGTGGACCACCCATAAGAATTTCAAAATTTTTCAATATCGGATGAATTTATTATGAATTTTTTACTAACATGTGTCATAACACTATACAGGGGACCGTTCTTTGCAGGACCACTTTTTTGTATAAAACCTACAGAACCACTTTAAACCGATTAGAATTTAGTATCGTTACTTTTTTTTATTTAATTCAAAAGGGTATAATAGTCAAAACACATTTGGACTTTTTTTTGAATTTTTTTAATTAAAAAAATGTTTTTTTAAAAACCTTTTAATTTTCGGAATTAATTTTTTTTATTTTTATTTTATATTTTTTTTAGTATATATTGTTTTCAAAAGAAAAAAAATGAGTGCATATATGTTTTTTTTAATACTGTAAATTCCATGTTTCTAGTGTAAGTTTTTAACTTAATATGGTAATTACACATATGTTTCTTGTGCACATTCTTTAATCTTCAAAATTTATAACACAAAATATTATAGACATATATGTAACTTCTAAACTAGCGAATAGCAAACCAAAAACATAAATATATAAACAAAAATTGATATCAAATGAAATACATTTCAAATACAAATAACAAACCAAAAACATAAATACATAAACAAAATTTGATATCAAATGAAATACATTAGAAATATAAATCCAACTATATCCATGTTGTTCAAAAACATGTGTGCACTCTTCGAAAAACATATGTGCACGTTTCACTTTCAAGAACATATATGCACGCCTTTCGATAACATATGTGTAACCTTCTAAGAACATACATGCACGATGGCGCTTTCTCGCCAAATTCATAAGAACATATATGCACGCCTTCTAAAAACATATGTGCACGCTTTCAAAAATTATGTATATATTCAATGACCATGTCAACTTCATAACTAAAGCACCTACCAACAAAAAACCTGTATCGAAACAAGAAAAAAAATGATTAATCACATTAGCAATACGATCCATCATCAAAAACATTTAAAAAAACAAATGCCACTTATGTTAACATTCATGATAATCATAAGCACCTGATATTGCTTTAACTGATCTTGCTTTAACTGCACATTGACAAAATATAACATAAGTTATCAAAACAAAAACTAACTAACTGACCTATTAACAAAGAAAGTGTAAAAACCAACCAATTGATAAAGTACATTTTTAATGGCAACTGATTTGTTTATAAAAGCTAATATAAACAAAAATGGTGTAGAAAAATGTAACGTGATGGTTTAAAAATTTATAACTATATATTTTTTTAACCATATATTTAAACCATAATAATAACTTTGTTTTAAAGGATTGCTCTCTCAGTAATCATGAATCA
Source organism: Tanacetum coccineum (assembly GCA_026074375.1). Classification (NCBI taxonomy): domain Eukaryota; kingdom Viridiplantae; phylum Streptophyta; class Magnoliopsida; order Asterales; family Asteraceae; genus Tanacetum; species Tanacetum coccineum. Next base: position 45,683 of record BQNB010039786.1, on the reverse strand, counting down.
CTTAAGCGAACATCTTTTTTTTAACAAACTTAAATGAACATCTTCTATTCAATAAAATTGCAAAACTTTGATTATTGGGGTATGAAAAAGGCAAGGAAACACACACGTCATCACATCTATCCGAAGGTTCTTCTAATATATTCCTTATTCTATACAAACACATGATAATCTCTCTAAATAACATAATATAAATCGTAGTGATAGTAAGGATTTTAAAGTCTCAACAACCTCAAGTTCATATTAAGATGCAAACTTTTTGAGATCCCCAACCCTACGTATATAATTAATAGTTGTAACTTGTAAGCGTTATTGATCAATGATCATCATAACATATGAAACTTGTGAGATGATTTGTGGTGTCTAAATTTACTTGACAGGTTAGCAAAGATAACTCAAACATGTGTATACATTCATTGATATGCATGGTCCATATAAATCATGATTTATTCAGTTAATTAGCTAGTTGTAACATTTATTAGTTCATTGTCATGTGTCACACTACCCTATACTTGAATTCAGACAGTATAATGATCAAATAATTAAAGATCCACATCATATTAGTAGCTAGTGTGGATGAAAATTCATTGGTTAGTTGACTAGTAAGTAAATAATGAATACGTGTTTACCAGATGGCATCCATGATTTGCAAATCACTTCCCTATTATTCTTGCCGCCAAAATCATCACCGACAGCGGCCGTATGATGATAGGGTAACCTTTAATATGTGATAAAATGCAACATGAGAATGGTTTTCTTGTATCTACAATGATTTTCGTCAGTTATATGAGATATTCGTGGATCTATAATGGTAGAGCGGCAACAATGCAATATAGAGAGGATGTTAATGGATTTGATTAACAAATATTTATAAAACAAATCAGATATAGAGAGGATTATTGATGGAGGCGAGGGTTAGAGAGTTTTTTTTCCCCGAATGAGATCTAAGAAAATAAATAATGGGCAGTTATATTTTGGGTTGGTTTGCACTTTTTTAAGGATAAATACAAAATACCTGATTTGCCCTTAATTCATTATTTTGTACATCATGCATTGATATAATATACATCATGCATTATTAGGAGTAAAAATGTTGGTTCTGTAGGTTCTGTACAAAAAAGTGGTTCTGCAAAGAAAATGTCACTATATATATAGTGTGAGGTTCTTTTCAGAACCAAACGATTATATAGTATATATATATATATATATTTATATGTCTATTATTTAGATATATATATATGTATGTAAAATAATTATAATGTTTATTACATGCATATCTCGGAGGGCGGCAATAGACCGGGATACCTGTCGGCATACGATCTTGCTCTTTGCCCGTTTTTTTTATTTTGAGCAGCCCGGGCAGGTTCTTGGGATCATTCCAAAAAGGCAAATCTACTTATCACAACTTTGTCGCGGAAATGTGCGCGGGGACGTCGCGTCTGATGCACTCCACGTCATAAGTCCCGTCCTCGTTAGGAACCCAATACCTTTCCTTGAGAGCATCCTTCTTGCCATTGTAGAGTTTTTGCAAATGTTGGTGGATGCCCGCATAGATTTTTGGCCAGCGATCGGATTCCATGTGGGTACGCAAGTCAAAACTGGGACTGCCCAATCATTTACAATAAAGACAGTGTTAGGACGATATAAATTTATATATTTATCTAAATTTTATTTATTTATTTATATGGATATAAATAAAAAATAACGAATTTAGATAACATACACAATTAAAATAAATGAACCGATAATGAATAAACATTAAAAGGTAATGAAATAACTTAAGCCAAATCTTTGCCCAACCCTCGCCTGTGACTTACGGCAGGTACTTGGAGCCAAGAAGGGTGGTGTCACCGGAAACTCCCTAACGAGCTCACGAGGTATGTTGTCCCCCCCCCCCTAATGAGCGCATGGTCACGATAGGCATCTGGGTTCTTTGTCGCAAAACTCAATCCGGATCAGGACGGGCACATTTTTATCTGTGAGGGACATTTAGCCTGAGTTCCGGTCTCCTGGCGGGTATATCATGTCCGCTCTCCATCTGCATCCACAATTGGGTTTTAGGGTGCACTTTCATGCAAAATCAAGTGGAGTAATAAAAGTCATAAAACTCAAGGCAATCAATCTTCATGGTATCAAAGTTTATGCTTGTATTACTTAATCTAGAAATTCTTACCTCGGTTACTGATGTGTTTCAAAAGCTTTAAATTTATAAGACTGAAAATACCGGATATTTATAGGGAAACACACGGGTAAAAGTATAACCCACGTATGTAGTATAATCTTTTAGGTAAGACCCAAGTAGTCCAAAGGCAATCTAGAGTAGTGTTCATAATAATCAGAAAGAATAATTGCACTACAATTTTGGAAATACGATTAGTTTTACAGGTGATAAAAAGTTATTGATACTCGGATAGTTGAAAAATTAATTATAAATGTGTTAGAAAATGATTTTGACCAATGAGATGGAACATTAATTTATAAAAGTGATTTCTCGTCAGAAAACGTTTTCACAAATCAACGTGGTTAACTTAAGACTTATATTTAGTAAACTAGACCAAATGTGTCACTCAAATAATCTAGTTACTATTATATCAAAGCTTATTTTGTTTATCAATTTACGAAAGTGGATTTCTCAGCACAGACGTTAAAGACCATAGATAAATCTTTAATAACCCATAGATCCATAAATTTAAAATGGTGTCTTTCGACCTATACGATATGATTATATACTTAAGTTGATAAGCAAAGTAGATAAGATAAGATATGAAGGGTTGCATGATAAAGTCTTTAAGATTTAAAACAGTCAAGATTCATACCAACACTTATTTCATTATGTAACTCCACCGAGTAGTCATGAGAGATTTAGCCTCTCATGGCTAAAGAGTTCATAACAAAAGTGATCTTTACATAAATTTCCATTATTTCAAACAATAAGTAAGAAATCGTCTTCGTTCTTGATCGTTAGATCTTTTTCTTCAAAGGAAAAGGTGTTTTTTGGTATTTTAGTGAAAGAAGGGAAGTGTGTGTAAGGAATGATTGTGATGGTAGGGAATGATTGTGAGGGAGGAAATGATTTATTAGAGAATTTCGTTCCCCCATCATTTTCATAGGCAAGTTTGGGTGAAATGTGCGGCGCACTTAGGAAAAGTGTGGCGAACTTTGGGTGTTAATGTGATAGCATTTAATGACTTTTACTGGAAGTGCGGCGCACTTGCAAATAAGTGCAGCGGTTTTGAGGAGTTAATGTAGGTGCATTTAATGGACTTTAATTATTCAAACTTTGGGAAAATGTGTGGCGCGCAATGTTGTAAGTGCAGCGGTGTTTGGGCTTCAGAGGAAAGTACGGCATACAATGTAACAAGTGCGGCGAACTTCTTGTATTTTGGCTAGAAATCTTTTCTTTTCTTGTATTTGTCTCCCAAAGTGTATAGATTCTTAAGCTTGGGTCTCTATAGTCTTCAAGTGAACCTATAAGCAATTCAAGCTAATTAAGTATCAAAAGTTCATGAGAAATGATAAAATATACATAAATAACGCCATAGAAACATGTATAAATTAGGCGTTATCAAATCCCTCCACACTTAGCTTATTGCTTGCCCTCAAGCAATGGAAGAGAAAATAAAATCATTTGTCGTGACGTGGAGAAAAATTAGATTTTAAGAGAGTTTTACATATTAGATAGCTTTTCAGGCATAGACATATAACATAGCACCTCACTTAGAAATAGTGTTTTGATTTTTAAATCTCAACTTAGCAATCATATATGATTTTGTAAAGAACACTCAATTTGCACAGACATAATCTAGACAGCTACCATAGGTTTGTACCTAACACATAAACCTGACCGAAGGGCGGAACTTTGGTACTAGAGAGGATCCAATCTTCATGCGCCGAACATAAGCCTTTATTTCTTTGAACTACTATAACACACATATATAACCTTTTTTTTGCATGATAGCTAAGGCTTGGCACAAGACTTCTTCAATCAATTTTCAGATATTTCAGCAACATAGCATTAACAAGAGTGCTTTGCAAGAACAAGGACTTGCGGGATATGTTTCATGTAATAGGCTTCGGTCTAGTAAATGATGATTAAGCACAAGTTCTAGAGCTTATAAATTACCAGCTCTCTCAAATCATAATATTCTAACCTATACTTATGTTCCAGAAAATGTGACAAAGACCTCGACAAATAGTAAACGACGGAATGACACATATGACTGCATTTCATACATTATTTCTCAGGAACAAGCTAAATGCATCAATTATCTTAGGTACCAAAAGTGGATACCTGAATATTTTTAAGGCTTAGATTTCTCTCAATTTAGTGGACTGAGGTGTGCTAGTTATAATGTCAATCCGGTTGGACTTGCCTTACTGAGAGCATTTTTTTACTTTTTAAAGCATATGATTAAGATTTTTTATTTTTTTTTCATAAAATAAAAGTTGAAAAACTTTTAACAGGGCAAACATAGAGGGATATGATTAAATTTCCTATTTGGCTCCCCTCCACACTTAAGTTGAACATTGCCCCCAATGTGATAACTGATAATAGAGATGAAATAAAGAAAATTAAAGGAAAACGGTACTTCCCGGGGCATTGAGAAATGCATAGCTGTGGTAGAGCTATCTTTTGAGCATACGTCGTAATTTTCCATATCTTCAAGCTAAATTAACTGCATAAGAGTAAATATACAAAAGCACAACAAGAAAATATTTTGTTAATTTTTTAAGAAAAATTATATAAGAGATATTTAGTAGAAGTAGTGAGGAGGGAATCCTCACACACTTAATGTGTAAGCAGGGTTGCCTCCCGTGGAGGCTTAATTTTTAAGAGTGTCCGTTAGATAGACTCGTATTTCGGAACTCATTTGTTTGGGTAAAAGGGAGTGATACTTCCTTGGGTCATTATCTTCTTCGTGTTATAGTTTTGAGTCGGCTGCCATTAACTATGAACGTCTTTCTTCTTTTCATTAAGTTTAAAATGTCCGAGAGGGATATTGATGTTTCACTATATAAGGTCCTAACCATCGAGATTTGAGTTTTGGTTGTTTAAATTTGTACTTTGAGTGAAAGAGTAAGACTTTGTTTCCTTGCTTGAATTCCTTTCTCATTCTTAATTTTCTGTCATGCCAGACTTTGGTTCTTTCCTTGTATAGACGAGAGTTTTCATATGCTTGGTGTCTAAGTTCATCTAACTCGTGTAACTAAAACATTCTTTTCTCACCAACAGCGATGAGATCTGGGTTGCAATTCTTCAGTGCCCAGTATGCACGGTGTTCAATTTCGAATGGTAAGTGGCAGTTTTTTCCATATATTAGTTTGTATAGTGTGGTACTAGTAGGTGTTTTGTAGGCAGTGCAAAAAGCCCACAGAGCGTCATCAAGTTTTCTTGACCAGATAGCAGGATTGTCTTTAACAGTTTTTTCAAGAATTCTTTTAAGAGCTTTGTTCGTGTTTTCAACTTGACCACTAGTTTGAGGGTGATAAGATGTAGAGAAACGGTGATTAACTCCAAATCTTTTCATGGTTTTTTCCATTATTTTGTTACAGAAGTGGGTACCTCGGTCACTGATTAGAGCTTTGGGCATTCCGAAATGGCAGAATAGCTTCTTCAGAAAGGTGACTACTACTCGGGCATCATTGGTTGGTAGAGCTTGAGCTTCGGCCCATTTAGATACGTAATCAACAACGACTAGAATGTATTCAAACTTATATGATTTCGAGAACGGTCCCCTAAAGTCAATACCCCATATATCGAAAATTTCACATACTTGAATGTTGTTCAAGGGCATCTCAACACGTTTTGATATATTTCCGGTCTTTTGGCATGCTTCACATATGTGGACTAGAGTATGAGCTTCTTTGATGATTGTTGGCCAGTAACATCCTGAATCAAGAACTTTTTTAGCAGTTATGTTTGGTCCATAATGTCCACCTGTTGGTCCGTGGTGACATTGATCTAAAATGGTTCGGGTTTCTGGTCCAGTATAAAAACGTTCTGATTTTAACGTCGGAACATACTTTGAAAAGATAAGGTTCCTCCCAAAAGTAGTGTTTGAGGTCAGAGAAAAATTTGTTCTTTTGTTGATACGTCATCCTTTTTGGTATAATATTACCGACTAGGTAGTTTGCGAAGTCTGCGAACCAAGGTTCGTTAATTGTGTTGATTTCCATAAGAGGTTTCTCGGGAAAGTTATATCGACTTCACTACACTCGCTTGTCTCATTCATTTAAAGTCGGGATAAGTGATCGGCTGCAACATTTTCAGTACCTTTTATGTCTTTGATTTCTAAGTCGAATTCTTGCATAAGTAAGATCCATCGAATAAGTCGTGGTTTAGCATCTTGCTTTTTAAATAAATGCCTTAGAGCTGAATGATTGGTATGAACAATAGTTTTTGAGAGAATAAGATAGGATTGATTTGTCATTGCAAAAACTACAGCCATAAGTTCTTTTTCGGTTACAGTGTATTTTTGTTGAGAGGAATTAAGGGTTTTGCTTGAGAAATAGATCGGGTGAAAGTTTTTACCATCTTTTTGACCTAAGACGGCTCCTACAGCGAAATATCCTTCCATACACATAAGTTCAAAAAGGAAGATTCCTGTTGGGCTTACGTCGATCACTGGAGACTGTGAGTTTCTTTTCCAAGGAATCAATGCTTTTTGACTTTCGTGCTGTCGAACTCAAATGGGAGTGATCTTTTCGAGCCAGTTTAGTTAGAGGTCGAGAATTTTTGAGAAATCGTTAGGAAACGTCGATAAAAACCGGCATGTCCGAGAAAGCTTCTAACACCAGAATTTTAATATTAGTAGGGGGCAGAAGTTTTGAGATTACATTGATTTTTGCTTTGTCAACTTCAAGTCCTGCACTGGACACCTTGTGTCCGAGCACAATTCATTCTTTGACCATGAAGTGACATTTTTCCCAGTTTAGCGCAGCGAGATGAAGCGTCTTTACAACGTTGGAGCATTTTATCAAGGTTGTTTAGGCATGTGTCGAAAGAATTTTCGAAGATGGAGAAATCGTCCATGAATACTTCGACGGATTCTTCGATCATAAAATTGCCAACATACATCTCTGAATTGGCAGGAAGCATTACATAACAAACCGGGAAAGGCATTCACTATAAAGCGGTATGTTGCCGAAAGGCATATGATTGTTGTTTTTTCTTGGATCATTAGATCGATAGGAATTTGAAAATACCTAGAAATACCTCGACGAAACAGAGTATTTATTTCATGTGAGTCTTTCTAGCATTATGATCCATTAGAATAGCAAATTCTACACCATAGGTAAGGAAACTGATTTCTTTGCTAGGTTTACTGGTTCATTGAGTTTACGATAGCCAATGAATTCTCGCCAAACCGTCGTAATGTTACTTGTTGGTAAAGGTTCGTCATTATCTCTTTGGTGGGACATCCATGTAAGACACACCTTTCTTTTGGTACACAGTATATAGGACTAACCCATAGGGGGGACTATCTGGGAGGGAATTGGGTAAATTATACCGTTATCAGAGTTTCATGATTTCCTTTTTAACAACTTCTTGCATGTTCGGATTTAACCTTCTTTGTTTTTGGACAACGGGTTTCTTATCATCCAGAAGTTGTATCTTATGTTTGCAAAATGATGGGCAAATACCAGGAATGTCCGTTGTTTTCCAAGCAAAGGCTTGCTTATGCTTTTTAAGGACAGATATAAGTTTGTTTTTCTTTTCTTTGGATAGCTGAGATGATATGATAACAGGAAGAAGAGAGGGTTCTTCTAGGAATACATATTCCAGATTATTAGGAAGAGGTTTAAGTTCGAGATCCGTAGGAGGTTCTTCAATAGATGTTTTGATTTTATAATCAGTATTGATGGCGATTTTTTCGAATGGTGGCATATTCGTATCGGTTCATAGTTCGTAGAGTTTTCATCGGCAGTTAGTTCGCATGAATTCATCAAATTCAGCAAAGATTTCTTCTTCGAGAAGGGTTCCTTCGATGGAATGAAGAATTTTACTACCTTCGTCTAGAAGAGCGTCAAAATCTTCTTCTAAGATTTCATCGATAACATCGATACTGAAACGGGTATCATCGTTTGAATATGAGTGTTTCATTGTAGAATCGATATTGAAAATCATTTGTTCAATTCCAACTCCAAGGTTGAGTTGTTTCTGTTTAACTCGAATTACTGCATTAGCAGTGTGAAGAAAGGGTCGTCCCAAAATGAGGAAAACTTTACTATCTTCTTCCATTTCGAGAATAACGAAATTGGCAGGAAAGGTGAATTTACCAACTTTAATGAGCATATTTTATCAGCTATTCCAATAGGGTATTGGAATGATTTGTCGGCTAATCTCACGCTCATTTTGGCAGGTTTAAGATTTTTGAGTGATAATTTCGCATATAGTGAATATGGCATAAGGTTAATGCTAGCACCAAGGTCGGCTAAGGCATTCCAGGAGAAAGTTTTGTTGAAATTGCATGGAATAAGAAAACTTCCGGGGTCTCCGAGTTTAGGTGGAACTTTGTTTTGGATCATTTGATGTTGTGTGTACACGCTTAAGAAAAGGGTCAGAGCTTTGTTCGTTTTTGTGTTGTTGCTATTAGTTATTGAGAAAATTTCCTTCAATTTGGCATTCGGCCAAGGACCATCGAATAAGAGGTACATTGATTCGAACTGTGCGGATCATGTCAAGAAATTTTCCGTATTGAGCTTCCCATATCTCTTTCCTTAGATGTTGAGGATACGGGATTTTCGGTTTTTATGGTTTGGGTAATTGAGTTTCCTTGACTGGTTTTGGATTTTGAGTTTTCGGTTGTGGTGTAGATTCTTCGTCTTTATCATCGCTATAAAAATTGATAGGTGTTTCAGAATCTTTTTGTTGATCATTTGGGTTAACTGGTGGGTTGTAAGATTTACCACTTCTTGTGAATACGACATTCACATGCTTATTGCGAGATTGTGGTGGTTGGTAGGCTTTGGAATTGTGTCCTTTTGGGTTTGGTTGAGTATTACTAGGAAGAGATCCAGAAGGTCGACCAGATTGTTTGTCAGCAAGTCTGTCGAACTTGGTTTCAAGATTTTGAATTGAAGCTTGATGATTTTTGGCTGCGGTTTCGAGTTGGGTTTTGAGATTCATGAATGTTTCTTTGACGAAAGCGTTAGTCGATTGCTGAGATTTCATGAAATCGTTGAATTTTTTTTGAAGATCGTATGGTTTATCATCGGTATTGGATCGGTAGTTGTCTCGATTATAACCACTCCGTTCATTTGAACGCCAATTATCGCGATTTGAATCTTGGTCGCGGTAATCATTGTAAAAACGAGTCTTACGAAAAGTTTGCATGAATTTAGTCTTATTTTTTGGGACATAGTATATCATCTTAGCAAGATTGGGTTTTTTAGCATATAATGTGGTTATAGTTCTTATACCTGAGCATCCATTTTCAGGTCAATGGCATCCATTACGGGCATTATCTTTGGTTCAGTTATTGGTAAATTTATATTGCCTTCATCGATGAAGGCAAGGGTTTTTATTAAGAGATGGATTTAGTTTTTAATTTTTATCACCAGTCCGAGCTTGTTAAGACTATTGTGTGTGTGTGTGTGTGTGTGTGTGTGTGTGTGTGTGTGTGTGTGTGTGTGTGTGTAAAATAATTATAATGTTTATTACATGCATATCTCGGAGGGCGGCAATAGACCGGGATACCTGTCGGCATATGATCGTGCTCTTTGCCCATTTTTTTTATTTTGAGCAGCCCGGGCAAGGTTTTTGGGATCATTCCAAAAGGCAATCTGCTCATCCCAATTTGTCGCGAAAATGTGCACGGGATGTCCGCGTCTGATGCGCTCCACGTCGTAAGTCCCGTCCTCGTTAGGAACCCAATACCTTTCCTTGAGAGCATCCTTCTTGCCATTGTAGAGTTTTTGCAAATGTTGCTGGATGCCCGCATAGATTTTTGGCCAGCGATCGGATTCCATGTGGGTACGCAAGTCAAACTGGGTCTGCAATCATATACAACAAAGACAGTGTTAGAGATATAATTTATATATTTATCTAAATTTGTTTATTTATTTATATGATATAAATAAATAAACGAATTTAGATAAATATACACAATTAAATAAATGAACACGATAATGAAAAAAACATAAAAGGATAATGAAATAACTTACGCCAATCTTTGCCACAACCCCCGCCTTCTGCTCCGGCGGTACTTGGCGCCAAGAAGGGTGGTGCAACGGAAACTCCCTAACGAGCTCCCCGAGGTAGTTATCCCATTGAGCCGCATGGTCACCGAGAGGCATCAGGGTCTCTTTGTCGCCAAACTCAAACCGGATCAGGACGGGGTCATTTTTATCCGTGATGGCCTTTAGCCCGAGGTTCCGGGTCTCCTGGCGGGTATATCATGCCCGCTCTCCTGCCACCCAAATTGGGTTTTCCGGTGCCCTTGCCTGCAAAATCAAGTGAGTGATAAAGTCATAAAAACTCAAGGCAATCAAATTCAATGTATCAAGTTTATGCTTGTATTACAATAATCTAGAAATTCTTACCTCGGTTACTGATGTGTTTCAAAAGCTTTAAATTTATAAGACTGAAAATACCGGATAATTATAGGGAAACACACGGGTAAAAGTATAACCCACGTATGTAGTATAATCTTTTAGGTAAGACCAAGTCGTCCACAGGGATTAGAGTAGTGTTCAAATAATCAGAAAGAAAATAGACTTTAACAATTTTGGAAATAACTTTAGTTTTACCAGTGATAAAAAGTATGACTACTCGGATAGTTGAAAATAATTTATAAGTGTTGGAAATGATTTGACCATGAAGATGGAACATTAATTTATAAAAGTGATTTCTCGTCAGAAAACGTTTTCACAAATCAACTTGGTTCACAAATCAACTTGGTACTTAAGATCTTTTTATTTAGTAAACTAGACCAAATGTGTCACTCAAATAATCTAGTTACTATTATATCAAAGCTTATTTTGTTTATCAATTTACGAAAGTGGATTTCTCAGCACAGACGTTAAAGACCATAGATAAATCTTTAAAACCACATAGATCATAACGGGTCTTTCGACCTATACCGATATGATTATATAATCTAAGTTGATAAGCAAAAGTAGATAAGATAATATATGACAGGGTTGCAATATAAGCTTAAGATTAAAACAGTCAAGATCATACCAAACACTTATTCATTATCGTAACTTCACCGAGTAGTCATGAGAGATTTAGCCTCGCATGGCTAAAGAGTTCATAACAAAAGTGATCTTTACATAAATTTCCATTATTTCAACAACTAAGTAAGAAACCGTCTTCGTTCTTGATCGTTAGATCTTTTCTTCAAAGGAAAAGGTGTTTCTTGGTGTTTTAGTGAAAGAAGGGAAGTGTGTGTAAGGAATGATTGTGAGTGAGGAATGATTGTGAGGGAGGAATGATTTGTTTGAGAAAATTCGTCCTCAATTTATAGGCAAGTTTAGGTGAAATGTGCGGCACACTTAGGAAAAAGTACGGCGAACTTTAGGTGTTAATGCGATAGCATTTAATGACTTTTACTGGAAGTGCGGCGCACTTACAATAAGTGCGGCGGTTTTGAGGAGTTAATGTAGGTGCATTTAATGGACTTTAATTCTTCAATCTTTGTGAAAATGTGCGGCGCACAATATTATAAGTGCGTCGGTGTTTGGGTTTCAGAGGAAAGTGCGACGCACAATGTAACAAGTGCGACGGACTTCTTGAATTTTGGTTAGAAATCTTTTCTTTTCTTGTATTCGCCCTTCCAAAGTGTATAGATTCTTGAGCTTGGGTCTCTAGAGTCTTCAAGTGAACCTATAAGTAATTCAAGCTAATTAAGTATCAAAAGTTCATGAGAAATGATAAAATATACATAAATAACGCCATAGAAACATGTATAATTTAGGCGTTATCAAATCCCTCTACACTTAGCTTTGCTTGCCCTCAAGCAATGGAAGCGAGAAACTAAAATCATTTATCGTGACGTGGAGAAAATTGGATTTTAAGAGAGTTTTGCATATTAGATAACTTTTCAGGCATAGACATATAACATAGCACCTCACATAGAAATAGTGTTTGATTTTTAAATTCACTTAGCCACTCAGATAGGGTTTTATGATTTTGCGAAGAACACTCAATTTGCACAGACATAATCTAGACAGCTACCATAGGCTTGTACTCAACACATAAACCTGACCGAAGGGCAAAACTTTGGTACTAGAGAGGATCCAATCTTCATGCGCCAAACATAAGCCTTTATTTCTTTTGAACTACTATAACACACATATATAACTTCTTCTTTTTTCATAATAAGTAAGGCTTGGCACATGATTTCTTCAATCAATTTTTAGATATTTCAGCAATATAGCATTAACAAGAGCGCATGCAAGAATAAGGACTTGAGGGATATATTTCATGTGATAGGCTTCGGTCTAGTAAATGATGATTAAGCACAAGTTCTAGAGCTTCTAAATTACCGGCTCTCTCAAACGTAATTATCAACCTATACTAATGTTCCAGAAAAGGTGACAAAGACCATACGTACACATCCGTAACGACGGAATAGACACATATGACTGCATTCAAACCTTAACTCGAACAAGCTAAATGCATCAATTATCTTAGGTACCAAAGGTGGATACCCGAATATTTTTAAGGCTTAGATTTCTCTCAATTTAGTGGACTGAGGTGTGCTAGTTATAATGTCAATCCGATTGGACTTGCCTTACTGAGAGCATTTTTTTTACTTTTGAAAGCATATGATTAAGATTTTTTTTTTCTTCATAAAATATCAATTGAAAAACTTTTAACAGGGCAAACATAGAGGTATATGATTAATTTTTCCTATTTGGCTCCCCTCCACACTTAAGTTGAACATTGCCCCCAATGTGATAACTGATAATAGAGATAAAATAGGGAAAATTAAAAGAAAACGGTACTTCCCGGGGCATAGAGAAATGCATAGCTATGGTAGAGCTATCTTTTGAGCATATGTCGTAATTTTTCATATCTTCAAGCTAAATTAACTGCATAAGAGTAAATATACAAAAGCACACAAAAAGAAAATATTTTTGTTGATTTTTTTAAGAAAATAAATAAGAGATATTAGTAGAAGAATGGAGGAGGGACTCCTCCACACTTAAGTGAAAGCACGGGTTGCCTCCCGAGGAGCGCTTAAATTTTAAGAGAGTCGTTAGCTAGACTCGTATTTCGGGAGTCATTTGTTTGGGAAAAAGGGAGTGACTGCTTCCCTTGGGTCATTATCTTCTTCGTGATATAGTTTGAGTCGGTGGCCATTAACTATGAACGTCTTTCCATCTTTTCCATAAAGTTCAACATATCCGGATGGATATTGATGTTTCACTACATAAGGTCCTAACCATCGAGATCTGAGTTTTGGTTGTTTAAATTTGTACTTTGAGTGAAAGAGTAAGACTTTGTTTCCTTGCTTGAATTCCTTTCTCATTCTTAATTTTCTGTCATGCCAGACTTTGGTTCTTTCCTTGTATAGATGAGAGTTTTCATATGCTTGGTGTCTAAGTTCATCTAACTCGTGTAACTGAAACATTTTTTTCTCACCAGCAGTGATGAGATATGGGTTGCAATTCTTCAGTGCCCAGTATGCACGGTGTTTAATTTCGAATGGTAAGTGACAGTTTTTTCCATATATTAGTTTGTATGGTGTGGTGCCGGTAGGTGTTTTGTAGGCAGTGCGAAAAGCTCACAGAGCGTCATCAAGTTTTCTTGACCAGATAACAGGATTGTCTTTAACAGTTTTTTCAAGAATTCTTTTAAGAGCTCTGTTCGTGTTTTCAACTTTACCACTAGTTTGAGGGTGATAAGATGTAGAGAAACGGTGATTAACTCCATATCTTTTCATGGGGTTTTCCATTATTTTGTTACAGAAGTGGGTACCTCGGTCGCTGATTAGAGCTTTGGGCATTCTGAAATGGTAGAATAGCTTCTTTAGAAAGGTGACTACTACTCGGGCATCATTGGTTGGTAGAGCTTGAGCTTCGGCCCATTTAGATACATAATCAACATCGACTAGAATGTATTCAAACTTATATGATTTCGGGAACGGTCCCATAAAGTCAATACCCCATATATCAAAAATTTCACATACTTGAATGTTGTTCAAGGGCATCTCATTACATTTTGATATATTTCCGGTCTTTTGGCATGCTTCACATATGTGGACTAGAGTATGAGCTTCTTTGATGATTGTTGGCCAGTAAAATCCTGAATCAAGAACTTTTTTAGCAGTTATGTTTGGTCCATAATGTCTACCTGTTGGTCTGTGGTGACATTGATCTAAAATGGTTCGGGTTTCTGGTCCAGATATACAACGTCTGATTATACCGTCGGAACATACTTTGAAAAGATAAGGTTCCTCCCAAAAGTAGTGTTTGAAGTCAGAGAAAAATTTGTTCTTTTGTTGATACGTCATCCTTTTCGGTATAATATTACCGACTAGGTAGTTTGCGAAGTCTGCGAACCAAGGTTCGTTAATTGTGTTGATTTCCATAAGAGTTTCTCCGGGAAAGTTATCATCGACTTCACTATCATCGCTTGTCTCATCATTTTCAAGTCGGGATAAGTGATCGGCTGCAACATTTTCAGTACCTTTTATGTCTTTAATTTCTATGTCGAATTCTTGCATAAGTAAGATCTATCGTATAAGTCGTGGTTTAGCATCTTGCTTTTTAAATAAGTGCCTTAGAGCTGAATGATCGGTATGAACAATAGTTTTTGAGAGAATAAGATAGAATCTGAATTTGTCAAATGCAAAAACTACAACCATAAGTTCTTTTTCGGTTACAGTGTATTTTTGTTGAGCGGAATTAAGGGTTTTGCTTGCGAAATAGATCGGGTGAAAGTTTTTACCATCTTTTTGACCTAAGACGGCTCCTACAGCGAAATCACTTGCATCACACATAAGTTCAAACGGAAGATTCCAGTTTGGGCTTACGATCACAGGAGCACATGTGAGTTTCTCTTTCAATGAATCAAAAGCTTTTTGACATTCGTTGTCGAACTCAAATGGAGTATCTTTTTCGAGCAGTTTAGTTAGAGGTCGAGCAATTTTTGAGAAATATTTAATGAAACGTCGATAAAAACCGGCATGTCCGAGAAAGCTTCTAACACCTTTAATATTAGTAGGGGGCGGAAGTTTTGAGATTACATTGATTTTTGCTTTGTCAACTTCAAGTCCTGCACTGGACACCTTGTGTCCGAGCACAATTCCTTCTTTGACCATGAAGTGACATTTTTCCCAGTTTAGGACGAGATGAGCGTCTTTACAACGTTGGAGCATTTTATCAAGGTTGTTTAGGCATGTGTCGAAAGAATTTTCGAAGACGGAGAAATCGTCCATGAATACTTCGACGGATTCTTCAATCATAAAATTGCCAACATACATCTCTGAAATATGGCAGGAGCATTACATAAACCGAAAGGCATTCGCCTAGAAGCGTATGTGCCGAAAGGACATGTGAATGTTATTTTTTCTTGATCATTAGGATCGATAGGAATTTAAAAGTACCTAGAAAAACTATCGAGGAAACAGAAGTATTTATTTCCTGCGAGTCTTTCTAGCATTTGATCCATAAAAGGTAAGGGAAAATGATCTTTTGCGGTTGCTTCATTGAGTTTACGATAGTCGATGCATACTCGCCAACCCGTAATAGTTCCTGTTGGAACAGGTTCATAATTTTCATTAGTGACAACTGTAATAGCACCTTTCTTTGGTACACAGTAGATAGGACTAACCCAAGGACTATCGGGAATTGGATAAATTATACCGTTATCCAAGAGTTTCATGATTTCGTTTTTAACAACTTCTTGTATGTTTGGATTTAACCTTCTTTGTTTTTGGACAACGGGTTTCTTATCATCCAGAAGTTGTATCTTATGTTTGCAAAATGATGGGCAAATACCAGGAATGTCTGTTATTTTCCAAGCAAAGGCTTGCTTGTGCTTTTTAAGGACGGATATAAGTTTGTTTTTCTTTTCTTTGGAAAGCTGAGATGATATGATAACAGGAAGAAGAGGGGGTTCTTCTAGGAATACATATTCTAGATTATTAGGAAGAGGTTTAAGTTCGAGATCCATAGGAGGTTCTTCAATAGATGTTTTGATTTTATAATCAGTATTGATGGCGATTTTTTCGAATGGTGGATCTTCGGTGTCGGATTCAGAGTCAGAGTTTTCATCGGCAGTCATCGCCATGAATTCATCAAATTCAGCAAAGATTTCTTCTTCGAGAAGGGTTCCTTCGATGGAATAAAGAATTTTACTACCTTCGTCTAGAAGAGCGTTGAAATCTTCTTCTAAGATTTCATCGATAACATCGATACTGAAACATGTATCATCGTTTGAATAGGAGTGTTTCATTACAGAATCGATATTGAAAATCATTCATTCAGTTCCAACTCCAAGGTTGAGTTGTTTCTGTTTAACTCGAATTACTGCATCAGCAGTGTGAAGAAAGGGTTGTCCCAAAATGAGAGAAACTTTACTATCTTCTTCCATTTCGAGAATAACAAAATCGGCAGGAAAGGTGAATTTACCAACTTCAATGAGCATATTTTATCAGCTATTCCAACAGGGTATTGGAATGACATGTCGGCTAATCTTCATTTTGGTAGGTTTAAGATTTTCGAGTGATAATTTCCCATATAGTGAATATTGCATAAGGTTAATGCTAGCACCAAGGTCGGCTAAGGCATTCCAGGAGAAAGTTTTGTTGAAATTGCATATAATAAGAAAACTTCCAGGGTCTCCGAGTTTAGGTGGAACTTTGTTTTGGATCATTACTGAACTTTTACCGCTTAAGAAAGCGTCAGAGATTTGTTCGTTTTTGTGTTTGTTGCTTATTAGTTCCTTGAGAAATTTTCCATATTTAGGCATTCTGGCCAAGACATCGATAAGAGGTACATTGATTCGAACTGCGCGGATCATGTCAAGAAATTTTCCGTATTGAGCTTCCCATATCTCTTTCCTTAGACGTTGAGGATACGGGATTTTCGGTTTGTATGGTTTGGGTAATTGAGTTTCCTTGACTGGTTTTGGATTTTGAGTTTTCGGTTGTGGTGTAGATTCTTCATCTTCATCATCGCTATCGAAATTGATAGGCGTTTCAGAATCTTTTTGTTGATCATTTGGGTTAACTGGTGTGTTGTAAGATTTACCACTTCTTGTGAATACGGCATTCACATGCTTATTGCGAGATTGTGGTGGTTGGTAGGCTTTGGAATTGTGTCCTTTTGGGTTTGGTTGAGTGTTACTATGAAGAGATCTAGAAGGTCGACCAGATTGTTTGTCAGCAAGTCTGTCAAACTTGGTTTCAAGATTTTGAATTGAAGCTTGATGATTTTTGGCTACGGTTTCGAGTTGGGTTTTGAGATCCATGAATGTTTCTTTGACGAAAGCGTTAGTCGATTGCTGAGATTTCATGAAATCGTTGAATTGTTTCTGAAGATCGTATGGTTTATCATCGGTATTGGATCGGTAGTTGTCTCGATTGTAACTACTCCGTTCGTTTGAATGCCAATTATCGCGATTTGAATCTTGGTCGCGGTAATCATTGTAAAAACGAGTCTTACGAAAAGTTTGCATGAATTTAGCTTCTTCTTCTCGGGACATAGGTATATCATCTTCATCAAGATTGGTTTTTTTAGCATGGGTTTGGAGTTCTTTATACTGAGCATCCATTTTCAGGGTCATGGCATCTATTCGGGCCATAATTTTGTCAGTATTGGAATTACTGCTGCCTTCATCGGTGAAAGCAATGGTTTTCTTAAGAGATGATTTGGTTTTTTAATTTTTAGCCCAGTCGAGCTTGAGTAAGACTTTGTCTTCCAAAAGCTGATAAGCTTGATTTGGTGTTTTATAGAGGAAAATACCACCAGCTGCGACATTCAGAACTTCTTGGGTTATTTCGCTTAGACCATGATAGAAGATTTTTATGATATTGCTTTTGGACAGATTGTGACCATGGCAGTTTCGGAGCATTTCCTTCATACGAAGCTAAGCATCAGTTAGAGATTCGTTCTTATGTTGAAAGAAAGCTTGGATTTCTCTGGGGAGTCGGTCGAAAAGAGTTGGGGGAAAGAATCGGCTAATGAAAGCGGTTTGAAGTTCATCCCATGTTTCGATAGTTCCTTCGTTGAGTTCATCCAACCATGTTTTTGCTTCCCTAGTAAGGGATAGGGGAAACATCATTAGGCGGACGGCTTCATTTTCGGTATCTCTGTATTTGAACAAATCGCAGATTCTGAGGAATTCGTGAATGTGTTTATGAGGATCGGTTTTGGTTATACCATCAAATTGGTTTCCTTTGACAAGGGTCAGATGGTTACCTTTAATAGCAAATTCGTTAGCAATTTCAGGAATAGTGATTGCGGAACCGGGAGTCGGAGCGACAACACGGTCAGCAGCCCATATTGGTTCATCATCTATTGGGTAAAGATTTTCAAGAGTAACTAGAAAGTGACAAAAGTGGTTGATGTCGAGAATTGGCGGATAGACAATTCTTGGATTTTTAGGTGGGTTGTTTCTTTGATCGAATGGAACTCTTCTGTTTCGTCGACGACGTCTTCGATTCAGAGTACGTTCAGGCTCAAGTAATGGTTCAACAAGTTCAGAATTAGAAGCACGTGTATGCATCCAAAGGAGAAATGGTTCGGGTCAGTTTGCCAGAAAACTATACGACGATTTGGAAAAGAGGGGGAGTTAAAGAGATTTTCCAGAGTTTGACTATAGAACAGCTAAGAAATCCCCGACAATGACGCCAAAAACTTTGATGTATTTCAAAAGCTTTAAATTTATAAGACTGAAAAATACCGGATAATTATAGGGAAACACACGGGTAAAAGTATAACCTACGTATGTAGTATAATCTTTTAGGTAAGACCAGGTTGTCCACAGGGATTAGAGTAGTGTTCAAATAATCAAAAAGAAAATAGACTTTAGCAATTTTAGAAATAACTTTAGTTTTACCAGTGATAAAAAGTATGACTACTCGGATAGTTGAAAATAATTTATAAGTGTTGGAAATGATTTGGCCGTGAAGATGGAACATTAATTTATAAAAGTGATTTCTAGTCAGAAAACATTTTCACAAATCAACTTGGTTAACTTAAGACTTATATTTAGTAAACCAAACCAAATGTGTCACTCAAATAATCTAGTTACTATTATATCAAAGCTTATTTTGTTTATCAATTTACGAAAGTGGATTTCTCAGCACAAACGTTAAATACCATAGACAAATCTTTAAAACCACATAGATCATAACGGATCTTTCGACCTATACCGATATGATTATTATAAATTTGAATCCATAATCATGCTTATTATATTTTATAAACTCATAAAATAACCCTAGATGATGATTAACAATATAACACTTATGTAAATATGAAAATAAATGAATAGAAAGATTAGGGTTTATGTTTAGACCTCAATGAAGATGTAGAAAGATGATACCCAAATCAAACCCAAGTATTTATCCCTAAATACTTTTAAGAAAACCCTAATTCCAACTTGAAAATTATAATTTTCTTGCTTGAGTTAACCCTTGTATAATCAACACCCAAGCTTCCAAATCACCTTGATACACCTTATATATTATATCCTTATATTATATCTAAGAACACTTGTATGCTTATAACCTTGCTAAAATCAAAACTATGGAAACCCTAGTATAAAGATTTTCAGCCGTAGGTTTCAAGAGAGAACAAGGAGGGTGTGTTTGATTTTTTATCTTGTAAATGATGTGTGAATATAAGGCTTACTATAATCTTGTATTTATAGTAGAAGTATTTGAAAAATAACTAGCAAAACCATTTGATTAGGAGTAGTTTTGTGGTTAGGGCACAATGTGTAAGACCTCTCCTCCTCCCTAGGAGGGGGATGGTCAAAAGATGGGGGGAAAGACAAGTTGATGTGTCAATTTATGGAAAGTTGTAATCTAGGTGCATGTGTTGGTTTATAACTAGAATGAATTGACATTAGTGGAGGATTTAGGATTTATTTGTGTGTTTATATGTTGTAAAACCGGCCATGGGTTTATAGAAGTGTAAAATGATATAATTTTTGAGTACTGGGTATAAAAATGGGTACTTGTTTGAGTATAGATGAGTATTGGTGCTTTCGTGTATGCTTAAATATATTTTATTGCGAAATGTAAACGTTTTACGTAACCGATAAAAATAAAATATGAAAAGTTAATAATTATCTTCGTAAAAATAATATAACACTTGTTTAACGTAAACTTTTATTTGTTTGATGTCGGTTTACATTGATTGTTGATTTTTTTAGTTTACGCGATTTAACTAAACGTTGAAAATTAAAAGTGAACGCGTAAAAGTTTAAAGTAAATAGTTGAATATTTATTGACGTAAAAAGATGTGAAAATGAGGATTGTTACACGTGTAGTCCAAATGGGTTAAATTCTCCACCACTTCCTCGAGCTCCTGCTTGGCATCATCGTAGCCTTTGAAATCTTTAAATGTTTTTACGTTCTGCACACAACCATTTCATAAGGTTACTAATTAGTTAGCTAACTATTTACACATAAAAAACGTCTACAACATCCTTAGTACGCTTACAAAAGACGATCAAACATTCACGTCTGCAATTAACTCGTGGGGGCGACGCGCATTCTTGGGAGCATTCTTTATATGTTCCTCATACCAGAAACGTGCACCATAATGCTGACATATTTGATCACACATTCCCAAATACATATACCCGTGCGACAAACCTGTGGCAAAAAAAAGAAATGTAAAAAGCAACACCAAAACTCATCATCTAAGAATGATGTCGTTCATTATTACCAGCGTGTCTGGACTGAGCAAATGGATAAGTAGTAAATGTATCAGAATTGGCACTAAGCAAACATTACAACCAAGGTTGGCTAGAAGCGCACACACTTCTGATAGTAGCCCAAGTCAATCTACTCCGGCTAATTCAGTCGACGTGTAATCTAAAGAAGGCTTTAGTCCAACTGAACTTCCTAATGATGGAACATAAAAGGTGTCACTTTCAAGTATCTACCAAAAATCATATAAAGTACATGATTTATTAAATTTATTTATCAGCACAAAAACAAACATTATTTCTCAACTAAAGAAAAAAAAGCAAAGAAGTTGCTTACCTTTTTTACACTTCACCTTTAACTTTGCTTCTATTGCGTTGTTTCACATTAAGAACCGTACCTACATGTCCAAATGAACACTGATTTCTTACGTATTAATTTGCTAATTGCTTTTTAAAATAAGGAACTTCATATTAAAAAAACTGCTTATGCAGGGGTTGTTCATGGTTTGTGATAATAGCTAACAGTATTCATAATAAAACAACAAAAGGTGATTTGGCTGTTGAGATGTACCTTGTGTATCAGGGCCGGTCCTGAGTTTTTGGATGCCCTGGACGAGTTGACGTAGAAATGCCCCTCATATACAAACACCACAATTTTTTAAGGTTTTAAAACCTAGTCAAGGCTCATTCTCACGCTTGCTTTTGATTAAATACCAAGTAGTATACTGTAGTTTGAAAAAAAACACTGTACATGTATAAAAGCAGAAAATTAACGATCAAAAAAATAAAAGCACAGTACAACAAGGCCGGTTCTTTGTTTTAAGAGCACAGGGAGTCGTGGTGCCAAACTTTTGGTGCCAAACTCCAAAAGTGGTGCCACGTCAGCAAAATAGAGTTTGACACCAGAAATGTCATGGCACCAGAATTCAGTGGGAGTGGTTTGGCACCAGAATTCTGGTGCCATAGCATTTTTTTTTAAATAAACTCAAATTAAATTTTATTCAATTAAAACATATTAAACATTACATAAAACTTAAAAATTACATAAAACTTAAACATTATTAAACATTACATAAATAAAAACACAAACTACTCATCATCATTATTCCATAGATGTTCCACAAGGTCTTTTCGAAGTTCGTTGTGCGTTTTCCTATCGCGAAGTTCTTTTGTCTTCCTAACATGTAAGTCACATCTTTCGACCCAGTCTCTAACAATGTTCGGTGCTGGATTCACGAACATATCTCTGAAGTTAACTTCAAATCCCTCGTCTTCCAATATCATGTTATGTAAAATTATACAACAATACATGATTCTCTTGAGGGTGTTGATTTGCATTGCACGCGCGGGTTGTCGTATAATACCCCAACGACCTTGTAGGACTCCGAATGCCCGTTCAATATCTTTTCTTGCAGCTTCTTGAACTCTCTTAAACTTCAAGGATTTTTCATCCCTTGCAACAGAAAACGTTTTGACAAACGTAGACCATGCTGGATAAATACCGTCGGCTAAATAGTAACCTTTCCTATATGTATGCCCGTTTACAACAAACGGACACTCTGGAGCTATATCAGCAATTTCATCATCAAATAATGGGGAACCATATAACACATTTAAATCATTATTCGCACCAGGAACCCCAAAATATGCATGCCAAATCCACAATTTTTGATCAGCAACAGCTTCTAACATAAGAGTTGGGTATTTATGAGTACTCCTTTTGAACTGCCCATGTAAGGCCTTTGGGCAATTTTTCCAATCCCAATGCATACAATCGATACTCCCGAGCATTCCCGGGAGTCCATGTTTTTCTTCGTGCAATTGATATGTTTTTTGAATATCAGTTGCAGTTGGCCTTCTTAAAAAATTATTATGATATAAAACGTGAATGCATTTAGTAAAGTGATCTAAGCATTCTCGTGAAGTACGTTCAGCAATTTGCAAATACTCATCAAATGCATCAGGTGCAGTGCCGTATGCCATTTGGCGTATGGCGGATGTGCACTTTAAAATAGGACCAATACTATTACGACCGATCGCATCGATCCGTACTCTAAAATACCTAAAGTACTCAGGCAGGGGTTGCACATTATAACTTAAGATATCGTTGAGTATTTTATTAAAAAGTGTAGAACTCATACGATACCTGCGCCTAAACTTTTCTTCAGGATATTTCGGTTCATACTCGTCGTCACCAAAATAGTCGTCGATTAGCCTTTGTTCCGCCTCTTCTCGTTCACGAAATATATATGTCCTCCTCCTCTTTGGACCATCACTCGAACCCCCGGCTTCTTGCTCACACAAATCCACATAATGTTGATACGACTCATAATCCCGCATATATCGATCATAGTCGGGTTGAAAGAAAGCATCATAATGATCGTATGTGTCGGTTGGGTCGAAATCGTTGAGATTATTTTGATCCATATTTGAAAGAAAAAAAAGAAGTATTGAAGTAGAAGATGTATTGAAAGTGTGTGAAGTATGAAATAAAAATGGGGTATTTATATGATTTTTTAAGGGGTAAAATTGTGATTTTTGGGGTATTTTTTTGAATATCCGCTCCCCCTAACGGATAAATTTAAAAAAAAAAAAATTGAGTTTGGCGTGAGCTGTTAGCCACGGCTCGAGAAGGCTTGGCGCGAGCCACGGAGTGGTGCGCCGTCGGCCTTTCTCGCGCCAAGGCTTGGCGCCAACCTACCAGCCATAGACTCCCTTTGCTCTAAATATCTAGAAACAAATCAAAAACTGATGCATCTTTTATACTTTGTTAAAAGTAGGTTCCTCATCTTTTATATAAACCGCTAGTTAGTGACATTCATCCACTAATTTTTTTCTTACTTTTCTATTATATTTAACAACTAAGTCAAATTCACAATAAATAGATGAGAATAATCATATAGAACATAAAAATATGTACATGGTTGTATGTACGTTTTTAGTCGTTGATGAAAAACGTTCTTAATTTATCAAAGAGTTAAGGAAATGATATTCAATCTAAAGCAATTTAAAAAAAAAATTATTATACAACTTTTACTTACTTTCTTTTACATTTGTTCCCTACTTCCTATCTCTCCTATCCTATCTTCTTCTTTAAAAACCTGCAACTAGTTTACCCATTTCGTACCGTTTTACTTTAACTCCATGAAATCTAAAAAAGCCTTGAACAACAATCGACTGAATCACATGTTAGCAATAAGACAAGAGAAACTATGCGAGTGACCTGATAAAGATTTCCAAACTCTTTACACTTAATGACTTCAAACTTCAACTTGATGCCCCCTTTTGTCTGCTGCCCTGGGCGGTTGCCCAGCTCGCACAGCCCTAGGGCCGGCTCTGTAATGTGTACCAGGCGCATATGGGACGGTCGCACTTTCATAACCAAGGTGTTGTCACGTTATGATTTGGAAGAGCAGAATTGGCATAAACCGCAGGAAACAACACAATTTACACACTTTAAATGATTCATCATCAAAATCCTCATCATCACCATCAATCTCTTTACCACCTCCTCGTCCACGCGAACAGCCGCATTAAACCCCTCAAACAATTCCACGTCCGAATCATCGTATCCGGCAAAACATCCTCCATTCCACTCCCTACCAAACTCGTCACATCCGCCTGCGCAGCCCATGACGCTACACCCATGAACTCCTCTTTTCCATACCAAAGCAGCTCTTCTTGATTTATTCTGCTGGGACGGGTATAAGGGGATCAAGCAGTAACCCGATACTGCGTAAAAACAATCACAACCTGCTATGTCATGGTTTTTTATAAATAACTGGTTCATTTATAAAGACAACAAAAAAACAATTGTATCAGCTTTGTACCTCTTTTAGTGTCACCCATGTACATTCGCATTGCCATTGTAAGCGACTGCTGCACATTCTAACACGCAAATTTACGGTTAGACTATTTATTAGTCGACTATTTTCGTTCAAAGTTATAAGTTAGTACCACCAGCCGAGCACTATGGCACAACAACCATATCCCTATTTGACTGTTAGCCTCTCTAAAAAGCCACATTAAGGTGTCCACAAAGATAAGTCAATAAGCCCTCAAATAAGCTACTTTTGAATTAACTAAAATAGTAGTAACCATGATTACAATTTTGACTTAACTAAAATAACTTGTACAATATCGCGTAAAGCGAAAAACTAAAACTAAGCCCTCAAATAACCTAACCAAAACACCCCTAACAGCTTATTATGGCTTAAAAGGTGAAAAGAAACACATAACGCACGCAAATAAAAAGTTTATAATAAGATTATTAAGGTGTGATCCTTTACCTCTATAATCAGAATCTGTCAAACACGCAAAAAGCTTATCAGCTTATTTCCTCTTATTAGCTGGCTTGAAATCTTTCTCTTCTTCCGATAGCCTCATATTTCTCCTACAAAACATCAAAAACACCACAATTAATTAATCAAATCAATAATCTCAATTAAATCAAAATCAAACATAATATATACTGATTGAATCAAACCTAATCAAAATCAATAACCTCATTAAAAATATAAAAGAAAGCTGATTGAATCTGCTGGTCGCCGGGCGGTGATGCACTCGCAGCCCGGATTTTAAAGAGCAAGGATGAGGGAAAAACAAACTCAGTTTATGATATGTGTGTGTGTGAGATGTATGAGATAATCGTGAAGGAGATGAGGGAGGAGAGAGACACGTAGAAAATTATACGTGTTTTGTTGAGAGAGTCTAGCCCTTGCTATTTTACTATATTTCTACTGTAGATACCATTTAAAAAATAATAAACAGAAGTTACTGTTCAGTTTGTGAGTGGGCTTAGACTATGGCTAATGTATAAATTATATATAATGGATATGTCATGTCAGCGTTATTTTAGGTGAGATTGTGAACTTAAGTAAAATAAAAGTAGTAAAGGGTCACATTTTTCCTTTTTCACGGAAACATCAGTATGACCTCTCATGTTTCTTTTGGCAGTGATTCACTTACGTAGTGTTTGGTATGATGTAATGAAAGTTGGAATGGAAACGGTTATTACGATTGAGTAAAAAAATATTGTTTGCTTACAATTATACAATGTAATGATCCATTACAATGAATGACTCATTATATCAAAAACTAACCTTTTCATTTCATAGGGGTCCCCTCCTTTTTTTTCATTACGTCCGTAATGTAATTAAAATTACATAAAAGTCCACCATTAACTAACCACATTGTAGTCTTTTTCTTATCGATTGCATTCCGTCCTATCATACTAACCAAACATTATTAATAAGGGTAATGCATTATTACATTACATCATTTATTTCATTACGTCGCTTATTCCATTCATTTAACATTTCATTACGTCCTACCAAACGAACCCTTAATGTTGGTGACAATGTATACACTATTAATGCACTCGCTTCTTTTAGAGGAAACGATTTGGATTACCCGCGCTTAGCCGCAGGGCGCAAAGGACAACGGTCGTTACTTAACGTTCGGTAAGTAATGACCGACCCGACGAACTATTTTTGTAAATTTAAAAAAAAAAATTAACGGTCGTTACTTGACAGCCGTTAGCGGGGGAGGGGGAATTTTGTAATTTTAAGTTGTTAAAAAAAGTAAATTGCTAAAAAAACTAATGGTCGTTACTTAAAAGTCGTTAGTGGGGGGAGGGGGAATTTTTTAATTTTTTATAAGTGAGGACGGTCGTTTCTTAACGTTCGTTAAGTAACGACCGACCCCAAGGACTATTTTCGTAAGTTGTTAAAAAAAATTAAACCGGTCGTTTACTTAACACCGTTCATGTAGATAAGATGGGGGTGATTATCGTAATTATTTTTTAAAGTGAATATCCGTCGTTTACCTCAAAACGTTGCGTAAGCTAACGACCGCGAAACTCCCCAAGCAGCTATATTTCTAAGTCTCCTTGTTAAAAAAAATAACGGTCGTTACTTAACAGCCGTTAGTGAGAGGGGAGTTTTGTAATTTTTTTAAAGTGAGGGTAGTTTTTGTCATTTGCGTCATAGTGTGAGGGTATTTCGTAAAATGTATGCTAAATGGGCTGGGCCGGAAAATGGGCTGGATTTTGGGCAGGAAAATGGGCCGGGTTGTGGGCTGGGTCACGGGTCGGGTCGGGGCTCCGTTTTGGCAAATCTGGTTTGTTTACTTATACATTGTTTATCAGTTAAAAAATTCTTTCCTAAATCTTCGTTATGGTAAAACTTTCCAAGTTTATAGATCATAGATGTTACCAATTAACAAAACATAGTATAAGGCGCGCAACTATGTAGTGTAAGCTGGAGCGTACATTATAAACCACAATATGATTTTAAAATTAGAATTGACTAGACAAGAAAAATAATATTAGTGCAAATTCGCAGATATAAAATAAAAAGTAGAAGCAGCTTGCGCGATCATATACTCCTATTTTAGAACTCAAACTTACCCCTAAATTCTACTTCTGTTGTACAGCAAATTGAATACAACCATTATGTACAGGGCCCTTTGGTTTGTATGAATTGACCGGGTTTAGGATTAGAATTTGGATTTAGATTAAGATTTGGATTTGAAATTGGATTTGAAGTTGAGGTAAGAAAGAGAAAATATATTATAAAAATATAAAAGTAAAACACATATATTGTAAATATACATATTTTGTAGTGGGAAATTATATTTTTTTATTTTATAATTAAAAAGGAGACAATAAAGGGTGGACTTATAAGAAGACCCACAAATAATATGAATCCGAAATTTTGGAGCACTTTCTAAATAGTGCATGTCAGAAGGCTTCATCCCTGGTTTCTAACTTTTGGATTTTAACCAAACAACATACAAGTGTCTTTTCACCTTGTAACCCATTCCAAAGTAGTTACCAAAAAGGAACCCTAATATTACTTCGAACACGCATAACCTGTGAAGATAATAGAAATTTGATATTGATTGGGATTGTTGTCCATTACATAAGAAAGCATGTTTATTTATAATCGAACATAGCTTTAAGACTACTAAATCCTAGATATAATGGACCTCAAGCCCACAATGGCTTGGGCCAATAATTTATGTGTCTAACACTCCTCGCAGTTTGAACGGGGCCTTCGATACGGACAAACTGGATGAATGTTGAAGCCGATTCTTCTTCTCTTTTTCTTCTTTGTTACTCGTTTACACGGAGATTGACTTGTATTTGACGACATAATTGTATATATTGCTTCGCAGTTTCCTTCATGTTTTATGACGTTTGCTATTTTTTTACGTCATGGCTATTTTGCCTTTAGGAGGGAGCGGCAATTTGGTGGACAGCTTTTGTTGTCAACGACAATGATTTTCGACAACGAAAACAATCACATGAGAAAAACAGGGTTGATTTAGGCAACTCAAATTTTTTTTGACGGCTAGGGTTTAGGGTTTATGCATTGAATACGAAAAATAAAATCCTAATTAACAAAAAACAATAAAGCGAAAATAACCGGATCCCTCCGGATCATCAAAAAATAGCCGATGACCATAGGATAGCAAAATTCGTTGTTGATCTAACCTAAAGCTCGGATACCATGTAAGATAATAGAAATTGATATTGATTGGATTGTTGTCCATTACATAAGAAAGCATGTCTATTTATAATATAACATAGCTTTGGAATAAGCTACTAAACCTTAGATATAATGGACCTCAAGCCCACAATGACTTGAGCCAATAATTTATGCGTCTAACATGTTAGACTGAGAGTGAATAATGTGGCGGGTAATAGGTGAGAGATTGGGTTCGAGAAAAGTATATGATGGTGGACGAGCATGTGTGTAACACCCCCATTTTTTTACAATATAGCTGCGAAGTTAATCAGGGTATTACATCATGATACAACAATCATAATCATAGAACACAACTTTTAAAAAGAGACTAGATTGAAAAAATTAGTTATCATCATTATAATCAGAGTTTTTTACTAAATGCAGGTCCCCAAAATCTAAAACATTATGTTAGAAAGATAACAGTTTAACCATCATCGAGTCCATGCCACTACCGTACCAGCAACTTAGCTACAATTAACCTGAGATAAACATGCTAAAAGTAACACAAAGGTTGAGTGAAATTCATAGGTTTGAAATGTAATATTTGAATACAAGTTATAGTGTAAATACTGGTATTGCAGGGATAATTATCACAGAGAACATTATATCATGAGAAAATGGGGGTGATGTTGTTTTTCAGTATATATAAGAACACGTATTATCTAAGAGAACCATAATATCATGGAGAACATATATCACGCCTAACTCATGAATCACATAAAAGATATTATATGTAAGATAAATGGGAGATAATTAACCCAAAAAAGCGAGAATATTAAAGAGATATTGGGAGATATTACCCAAAGAGACATTAAAGAAATATTGGAAGATATTACCCAAAGAGATATTGAAGAAATATTGGGAGATATTACCCAAATAGATATTTTCATGTACTTAGGCAATAATATATCAGGATAGCATATAGTTTAGAAAACACTTGCATTCCTGGTTCATAGTAGGTATCACAGGATTATAAAGTATGTGAGGTTATAAACTCATTCATTTTTTAAAAGTAGATCACATTGTTATAAGATAAACGAGTATATAAAAGAGTTTGTAATAAGCATGTATCCCCCTCGCGGGTTTTTGAAAACATTAAAGAGATTGAAAAGCGATGCTATGAACTCACCTGATATGTAAGGTATAAATATTCCAAAAGAAAGCTGACTTACCTTATCACAAATTCTTAAGATGAAGGTTGATATAGCAATGATAGTAAACAGCCACGTCACACAACCTGAGTAGAATATGTCAAGTCTTAGGAAGGTTGTACTTTAGAACTTTAGTTTTAAGAGTTATGAGTTTGATTGAAGAGTTTGGAATTATTGTATTACCGTTCGGGCCATCATAATTCAGAAGTCATTCAGTAAACATTTGAGAAGCTAGGGCACTTTAAATCGTAAACCTAACAACTCAGTCAGAACGTAATACCAAGATGAAACCTCTTAATATGAAGCTCTCTAGTATTGTGGTACAATATAAGTTTTAAGCGTTTTATTTAATATTTGGAAATGTTAAGCACGTCAAGCGTTTATTAAAGTTATGTCTGGTAATGTTTTGAATGTGTTTTTATATTTTTTCAAAATGTTACATTTTATGACCCAATGGTTTGGAAATTGCAAGTGACCCAGGGTGTTTGCACTTTTACGACTTTGGTCTTTCAACTTTAAAAGATATACCAAGTAAACCGGGACTTTAGAAAAGAGACATAATAGACCCCTATAGTTTATAACTTTTGATAAAAATGACATATTTCAGCCCCTTAGTTTATAATTTCAGAAAGTGTACGATATATACCCCCTTTCCTCACCAATGCATGGATTATAATTACAAAACATGTCCAAATTTCCATGCAAGCTTAGTTTAACATTTCAATAGACATTTATAAGTTATAATAAACTAAACATAAAGTTTTAACGTAACGCAAGTTTAAAATAACATTCGTTATGGCTAGAAGCAAAACGGGTCAAATTAGGGTTTCAAAACGTAAACGCGCGGGTTTTAAGTTCAAATTCCTTCATTAATCAATAAAGTGGTTATTTTAACATTAGTTAAGCATGCTAGGATAGATTATAACAATATTTAATCATTATAACGTTTAGTTTTAAGAAAAACGCGAAATTAGGGTTTCGGGTGTACGGTTTTGGATCAAAATGGAAAATGAGCATGAATTGAGTTATGAAACTTTAACAAGAGTATATTTAGGATCATATGAACATTATAAGGGTGTAGTATCAGAAGTAGAACATTCAAAACCTAGGTTTGAGCTTCAATGATCAAAAATGGTGGAAATGGGTCGTTTCGGGTAGTATTTCCACTCGTACGCCTTGTATCTTTACTCCGGGGCTTCAATTCTTTAGGGCTTCACTTCTTGAACTTCTTTAATGATCCTAGGATCATAAAGGAGCAAAGGATTGCTGCCTATAAGGGTTATAGAGGAGGAAGTGGGGGATGAAGAAAAATGAAGAGTTTAGGTCTCTATTTATAGGTAAAGGAAGTCTTGGTGACTAAGGGAGCTTTGTGATCTGATCTTGGACACTTGGAATAGCTAGAGCATGAGGTGGGGAGGCTATGTGTTGAGTATGCATGCTAGAAACTAACTAGAAGGTGTTGGAATGGCCATGTGCTTGCCGCGGCTGCTATGGTGTAAAGAAGGGGCATGTGGTTTTATTTTTGACCATAAAATGGAAAGAAGGACCTTGTAAGCTTCTTAGGTATGAAGGAGGTGAGTCATTGTGGTGCTTGATCACATGGTTACTTGATAAAATGAGTGGAAATAAGCTAAAAAGGTGTACGGGTCCAAATGGGCACGTCTAGGGTTTCTTAGTGTTTTCAAGCTTATAATTCGTGTATAAATGATTAAGGATAGTTAATATATGTAGCCAAGGTCTGATATAGGAAGGATTAGCAAATATTAGCAATTGGTTTGGGTTAAGACGGATTAGAATTGAAGAAATGAGGTCACGGGTTTGATTAGGGCACGTTTAGGGTTTTCTTGATTTTCTTGATTTATATTTTGTATACTTTTGATTAGGAATGATGAGATACAGATCCTAGGGCTTAAATAAAGTATTATCAATGAAGTTTGATCGTTGGTTTTAGTTAAGATGGGTTGAAATTGAAAGAATAAGCCGTTGCTTGGAATTAGGTGGTTCATATAAGGCTTTTAGGGTTCTAGCTTGTAATCCTCGTACATTTGTTTGAAGAAAGGATGTTAATGATGGATAAAGGTTTTGTAAACTCTTGGTTGCTTACCTTGAGAATGAGATGTCCTGGAAATTGAGTAAAACGGTTCAAAATCACAATTAGTGTACAATTAGGGTTTTCTTTATTTGGTTCTTGTATAATTAAAGTAGAATGATGAAATGATAATGGATTATGATTGAGAATGTTGTAATTTATGTTATTATAACTTATTTAAGTATTGGTTTAGGTTTAGGTTTACAATGGATAAAAACGAAGAAACGGGTCATGGTTTAGTATTTTGCTCGGGTTAGGATTTCTGACTTTTGAATTAGGGTTTTGAGTGTAAAAAATGTATAAAGCTTATAATAGAAATAAAATTTAGGGTATTACAAATGTATATTGAGTGTAGTAGCTTGCACAGGAGTGGTGGTGAAGTAATTGGAGGTAAAATGAAGGTAGAACGGCTATTTTAGATATCATGCATTAATGACTTGTATATTAAGCTTTAAAAGACTTGTACCTTTATTTGGAGAGAATGTATATTCATATGATATGTTATGTTACTTGTACCTATGCTTTAGTAGCCTGTACATTTTCTTTAGATATTAACCCTTCATGAATATAGGGTTTAAGAGTATAACGATAACGGTTAACGCCCGTTTTTGATATAATTTGCGAAAGATACATTATATGAATAATGTAACTTGTACAAAGGATATGAAGATATTGTACTTGACAATATTGTGATGTTTGCTTGACATATATGAAGACAGAATGGTCCATAGATAGGTTGCGTGAGCTTGTCTACTTAGTTATGTAAGATTACATGACATACTGAGCTAATGACAATGCAAGGTTGATAATAAAGCGCAAAAACTTCTCCCGTATAATTGTGATCATAGAACATAGGTCTTGCATTGATGAAATTATGTGTGGTTATAGTCTCCACCCCTTACAGAAATCTCGTCCCGAGATTTAAATAAAATTATTGTGATATAGATAGTAGGTACTAGGCGATGAATTTGGTCCTTAATTTTAGGCAAATCAAGGTCACAAGTCCACGTGTGTGGATGGCATTTATAATTTATATTACACCATAATTATAATTACTCCTTTCACACCTAACTTATTTTCCAATGACTACACCATCCGTTGATG
Organism: Tanacetum coccineum; assembly: GCA_026074375.1. Classification (NCBI taxonomy): domain Eukaryota; kingdom Viridiplantae; phylum Streptophyta; class Magnoliopsida; order Asterales; family Asteraceae; genus Tanacetum; species Tanacetum coccineum. The sequence continues at coordinate 12,968 of BQNB010039786.1, read as the reverse complement.
ACAGTCAATAGAATTTTTCTAGATTCTGGTAGAATCTTGGTGGATGGAATACGTTGTGCTACTCAGATCGTAAGGAATCGTTATTCATTAACCTTTAAAATTCAACATCAAATAAGAATGATATCACAAGTCTTTGTCAAAATTTTCATACCTAGTGGTATTGAAATCATTTGATAAATTGCAATAGTTCTTGTTGTTTCCTTTATTTCGTTACAGAATAATAGAAAAAAAATTTTAGAATACAAAGATACATGGAATGATGATGTTAAGGAATGAAATGAATTTGGAGAGTGTTTTCTTAATCATGTGAGATACCGATTTTTGAAATGAACAGATGATGCAGGTAATAATGAAAAATGAAGGTAATAATGATAATATAAAGGGATTGTTTTACCAAAACGGTAATAAAAAGAAACCTGTTTGTACGTATGTTATATAACTAAAGCCTACCATATTTTATAAATAGTCACTTTACAAAAAGAAGCGTCCGAACTCCTTGTGAACTGAGAATTTTATAAATTCCAAGTTCGGATTTATAATTTCTATTCAAATAAAGAAGTGACTCTAATATCATTTCAATAAGAATGATCATAAATGAAAACACAATATGGTAAGTGTAGAAAATAAATTGTTAGATAATATCAGATGTTGATTGTATTGACGCCCATAAATCGAGATGAAAATCTATGCACATTTGCAAAGTAAGAGGAGAGTATTTAAGTTTGAACATAATAGAATTATAGAATTTGAGACAAACAATGTCGAGTTTTATATCATCATGATAACAAGCCATGTAACGGAATCATCACTTGTATTATTTCAATGGATAACTATACATATGAAAAAGGGTTGATTGCTTATGCAACGTATCTTTGTATTAGAAAAAAGTAACCGACGACGAGAAAGATGATGGGGTTTTTAGATTGAAGAAGATTCAGATGAGTTGAATATTCCTTAAGAGTTTTTTCAGCGGTTTGATTTTTGTCTCTGCAAGTTTCCGGTCAAATGACCCCTTTGTTGCATAGTTTTCGACACTTTACAGTGCAAATCTCTAGTGATGCAGGGTGCATTTTGTACACAAAGGAAGGTTTCCATGGTATCTTTTGGGAGGATAAGTCCTAACAGGTTCTTGTCTTCTATTCTGCTGGTGGTGGTAATCATCGTTACAGTTGTGATTGTTGTGGTTATTTTGGTAGTTGCGATTGTTGAAGTGGTTATTGTTGTTGTAGTATTTGGGGTAGTTGTTGTTGTTGCTGATGGTGTTTCTCTTATCTTCAAATTTTTGTTTATGATCATTGGTTTCTTGCACAGAATCGCGTTTTATTATCTGATCCATTAACCTCTGGGATATGTTGATGGCTTCCTCTAAAGTTTGAGGTTTCGAGGCAGTAACGTTTCCTTCAATGCTTCGAGGTAGACCTCCGATAAAAGCTTCTAAGAGTTTCTCATTGTTTGGCACCATGTTTGGACACAAGGTGGTTAATTCTTGGAATCTTCTAACATAGGGTTTAAGATCATTTCCCTTTACACTCAGATTGTAAAGTTCCTCTTCCATTTTTCTGATCTCAGTCCGGGGGACAATACATTCTCAGAATCCTTTTTAAAACTCAGGTCCCCAGGGTGGTTCGATTAGCTTGCTCTATTCCCATAGGTTGGGCATATGCATTCCACCAGGACAAGGCATCGTCAGTTAAAGTACCAGTAGCAAATGTTACTTTATTTTCCTCAGCACATCTGCTTCGAGAGAATACTGATTCAGTTCGTTCAAACCAGCGAATAAGGCCTACTGCTCCTTCCGTACCATTAAAGCAGAAAGGTTGACAGCTGATAAACTCTTTGTATTTCTCGTTTTCACTGAGGAGTTCCAGTAAGATTACTAGCACTTTGCCAAGGCAAGCAAGTCGGTGCTTCCAGGGCTGCAGTAAAATCACAGTCAAAATTGCTGGATGGCATCCAAATTATGGTTGTGTTTTCAGAATGTTTGACTCTTTTGGGAGGCATTCTATTAACAAAAGATAACACGTAGTAAGAATGATATCCTAAGTAATAAAAGAGAATGTGATGCTTAAAATTGCTAAAGAGAAAATGACTTATTTTTTTAATTTTAAGCACTTAAGAAGATAAAGACGAAGAATATGATGCAAATGGGTGAAAATGAATGATAAGTTGGAAACATAAGAATACGAAACTTCAAGGATGCCTTTATAAATAATTGCCTTCGTTACTGTACATATATCCAAGATTGACGAAGCGTTTTTTATTTATACCACACATCCCGTGGCTAGGATAAAGTTATAAATAGCTTGATGATTTTGATCCGTTAAGAGACATCCTAAAATCTTTCCTGATTTGTTTGGTGACGAGCTTAGATTTCCTCACTGATTCCGTTCAAAGATCGGAAATTTCTGTAGTAAGCAAAAGCAATCTTTCCTTTTGCCTTAACTGCTTCTTTTGAAGTTTGATGATCTGAGTATGGATTTTCTTGAGTTTGGTCTTTAGTTCGTCACTATTCCTTCGTATGATCATTCTATCAATACGTCCTTCCTCCATTTTCTCGATGTGGTGAAGATAGAGTTCATCTAAGTAATTCAAAATATCTTTGATTTGTCCCTCATGATGTTTCAGATACATCTTAATTGGACATTTTCCTATTTCAAATATCTGAGGTGGGGTAGGAGTATAAACTGAGGAAGATGGTGATACCAAATCACAGGTTTGATTCCAGGATGAATTAGATAACGTAGTTAAGGAAGAAGATGAGGAACAGATTCGCTTCTTAGGTGGTAATAGTTCTTCAGGAACAAAGAAATATCGAGGATCAAATAGTAGTGATGGTGGTAATATCGGAGATGGAGTCAAAATAGCTGGTGAAGTAATAGGATCTGGTGATGAAATAGGTGATTCCTTAGCATAAAATGCTTGTACGTCCTTCAAACAAGGATTATTGTAGAAAGATGAGAATACTGGTGGGATCATATTATCTGTAGAGTTTTCCGAAGAGTTAAAAGAATTGCTTCCCAATGAAACTGGGAAATAATCTGATGAGACCGAAGTATAGTTAAGAATATTCATAGAGGAAAAAGCATCCTCAATATCGGAAGTAGAGTGGTTGGGAGAAGACATCGTTCTATTAACAACCTAGTTGTAAATAACATAAGTTATTTATGTAATAGTATAATAGATATGTATATTTACATACTTGTTCCGGAATGTAGTGGCACGGAGGACTTTGATGGCTGAAAAAGAAATGTGGTTATAGTTAAGGTTTTGACCTTGTTCTCTATAACCATGGCGCTGATACCAATCTGTAACACCCCCATTTTTACAATATAGCAGCGGAAGCTAATCTGGGGTATTACTTCATGGATACAACAATCATAATCATAGAAAACAACTTTAAAAGAGACGTTGTTGGAAAAATTTAGTTATCATTCATTATAATCAGAGTTTTTACAAAATGCAGGTCCCAAAATCTAAAATATCAAGTTTAAATGATAACAGTTCAGCCACCTTCGAGTCCATGCCACTCCGTACCGCAACTTGCTCAATTACCTGAGATAAACATGCTAAAAAGGGTCAACACAAAGGTTGAGTGAAATTCATAGGTTTGAAATGTAATAGTTAAATACAAGTTATCATAATTGGAAATGTTGGTATTGCAGGAATAATTGTTATGAAGAACATTATTGTCATAGTGAACAGTATTATCACCCTAAACTCATGAATCACATAAAGAGATAAAGAGATATTAAAGAGATATTGGGAGATATTACCCAAAGAGATACTGGGAGATATTACCCAAAGAGATACTAAAGAGATATTGGGAGATACTACCCAAATAGATATTTCCATGTACTTAGGCAATAATATATCAGGATAGCATATAATATTTGCATTCATGATTTTATAGTAGGTGTCACGGGTTTATAAGATATGTGAGATTATGAATTCATTAAATCTTTGAAAAGTAATCACATTGTTATAAGATAAATGAGTATGTAAAAGAGTTTGTAACAAGCATGTATCCCCCTCGCGGGTTTATAAAACATGTAAATAAGTAAAGGCGAGGTTATGAACTTCACCTGATATGTAGATGTAATAAATATGCCAAAATGAAAGCTGACGACCTTATCACAATCTTAACCAGGGAAGGTTGATATAGCAAAATGATAATAAACAGCCACGTCATGCAACCTGAGTAAATATGTTGAGTCTTAGGAAGATTGTACTCTAGAACTTTAGTTTTAAGAGTTATGAGTTTGATTGAAGAGTTTGGAATTATTGTATCACCGTTCGGGCCATCATAATTCAGAAGTCATTCAGTAAACGTTTGAGGAGCTAGGGCACTTTAAATCGTAAACCCAACAACTCAGTCAGAACGTAATACCAAGATGAAACCTCTTAATATGAAGCTCCCTAGTATTGTGGTACAATATAGCTTCCGGATGATCGGTTTTAAGCGTTTTATTCAATATCTGGAAATGTTAAGCACGTCAAGCGTTAATTAAAGTTATGTCTGGTAATGTTTTGAATGTGTTTTTATACTTTTTCAAAATGTTACATTTTAGACCCTGGGGTTTGGAAAATTGCAAGTAGACCCCTAGGGTTTGCATTTTTACGACTTTGGTCCTTCAACTTTGAAAGATATACCAAGTAAACCTTGGACTTTGAAAAGTGACATAATAGACCCCTATAGTTATAACTTTGATAAAATGACACTTTTAGTCCTTTTAGTTATAAGTTTCTGAAATTTACGATATATACCCCTTGCATGGATTATAATTACAAAACATGTCCAAATTGCCATGCAAGCTTATTTTAACATTTCAATAGACATTTATAAGTTATAATAAACTAAAATATGAAGTTTTAACATAACACAAGTTTAATTTAACGATTCGTTAAGCTAGGAAGTAAAACGGGTCAAATTAGGGTTTTAAAATGAAAACGCGCGGGTTTTAAGATTAAATTCTTTCATGACTTATCAAAGCACTTATTTTAACATTATATAAGCTTATTAGGATAGATTATAACAATAGTTTACAAGTTTAGCTCATAGTTTAAGTAAAAACATGAAATTAGGGTTTCGGGTGTACGGTTTTGGATCAAAAAGGCATAACACTTAGGTTTTTGAGTTCAAAGCTTTATATTATGATTTTAGCAAGATCATATGAACATTATGACGTTATGAAAGCAGAACATAAGCTTAGAGAACCTGGTTTGAGCTTATAGCTTGGAAACGGGTCAGAATCGGGACTTTCGGCTTCGTACGCCTAGAATAACGACTCCCGGGCTTCGTTTCTTGGTTTCTTTTGCTTCCTTTCTGTACTTGAGACTTCTTAAGATCACTTAGGATCTATTAGAGCAAAGGATTGCTTCTATGAAGGGTTATAGAGGAGGAAGTGGGGGATGAAGAAAAATGAATGATTTAGGTTCCTATTTATAGTAGTTTGAAGGCAAAGGAGTTAAGGAACACTTAGGATCTGTTCATGGACGTGTGGAGGGTCTAGTAGGTGATGTGTTGAAGCTATGGTGTGAGTATGAGGGTCTAGGATAGTAGATTGAAGTGGTGGAAGTGTTTTTGGGGTGTTTGGGTGTCACGGCTAGAAGATGGACAACAAGGCCATCATGTGTCTTCAATTTTGGCCATGGAAAGGTAAGAGCAGGTGGGTAAGCTGCTTAAGGGTTTCTAGAAGGGGTTCATGGAAGTTATTTGCACTTGGAATGGTTTGAAATGGTTCAAAATTGATGGTGAAAGGGTGCGGGCTGTTTTGGGGTTCGACTAGGGTTTCACAAGTTTTCAAGTCTTTATTTCGTGTATAAATGATTAAGGATAGTTAATATATGTAGCCAAGGTCTGATATAGGAAGGATTAGCAAAGATTAGCAATTGGTTTGGGTTAAAACGGATTAGAATTGAAGAAATGAGGTCACGGGTTTGATTAGGGCACGTTTAGGGTTTTCTTGACTTTCTTGGTTTATATTTTGTATACTTTTGATTAGGAATGATGGAATACAGATCCTAGGGCTTAAATAAAGTATTATCAATGAAGTTTGATCGTTGGTTTTAGTTAAGATGGGTTGAAATTGAAAGAATAAGCCGTAGCTTGGAATTAGGGTTCATATAAGGCTTTTAGGGTTTTCTAGCTTTGTAATTCTCGTACATTGTTGAAGAAAGGATGGTTAATGATGGATAAAGGTTTGTAAACTCTTGGTTGCTTACTTGAGAATGAGATGGTCTGAAAATGAGTAAACGGGTCAAAATCACAATTAGGGTACAATTAGGGTTTTCTGGATTTGTTTCTTGTATAATTGAAGTAGAATGATGAAATGATAATGGATTATGATTGAGAATGTTGTAATTTATGTTATTATAACTTATTTAAGTATTGGTTTAGGTTTACAATGGATAAAAACGAAGAAACGGGTCATGGTTTAGTATTTTGCTCGGGTTAGGGTTTCTGACTTTTGAATTAGGGTTTTGAGTGTAAAATGTGTATGAAAGCTTATGAATAGAATAATTAGGGTTTACACATTGTATATTGAGTGTAGTAGCTTGCACAGGAGTGGTGGTGAAGTAATTGGAGGTAAAATGAAGGTAGAACGGCTATTTTAGATATCGTGCATTAATGACTTGTATATTAAGCTTTGAAAGACTTGTACCTTTATTTGGAGGGAATGTATATTCATATGATATGTTATGTTACTTGTACCTATGCTTTAGTAGCCTGTACATTCTCTTTAGATATTAACCCTTCATGGAATTTAGGGTTTAGAGGTATACGATAACGGTTTAAAGCCCGTTTTGATATAACGTTGCGAATGATACATTATAGGAATAATGTACTTTGTAATAAGGATATGATGATATTGACTTGACATATTGTGATGTTTGCTTGACATATATGAAGACAGAATGGTCATAGATAGGTTGCGTGAGCTTGTCTACTTTAGTTATGTAAGTTACATGACATACTGAGATATTGACAATGCAAGTAATGTAATAAAGCGAAAAATTTCCCCGTATAATTGTGATCATAGTAAAATAGGTTTTGCATTTGATGAAAATTATTGGGTTGTTATAGTCTCCACCCCTTACAGAAATCTCGTCCCGAGATTTAATTGAAAGTTATAGTGATATAGATGTAGGTACTAGGCATGAATTTGGTCTTTATGTTAGGCTAATCAAGGTCACAAGTCCACGTGTGTGATGCATTTATAATTATGTTG